>JABBWF010000405.1:0-27569 GCA_016647645.1 Suillus variegatus
CCCACGCATCGGCCGCTTCGGATCCGATATTTTCCCGCGCATTTGTCCTCCCTATGTCCTGTCCAGTCGTATCTATCCCCACTAGGTGCGCAGTTATCAGTTTTCACGTCACTAACATTGTAGACAGCCTTATTACATGTCCGCAGTACCACATGTCTTATTACATAGGACATCGGACCCGAAAATTAGCGCTACTACTTTCGCCTATAGCACTCCGAAATTCTACATAGACACTATATATTTTCACATACCTCCTACTTACTTATCTACCTTTCTACCTCTGAGTAGGAGGAGGTCATTGGATATCAGTAGTTCTTAGTTGAATTCTGCAATATCATCCATTCTTTATCCGAAACACTCCGAAAACACCGACAGTAACCCGCCATTCACTATCCCCGACATTCGCTACAAACCCAACGCTAATCTGACAAAACCCGACAAAACCCGCTAATCCGAAACCCCAAAAACATCGGACCCGACGTTTTTGACATCGGACTCGTAATTATACCTTCGGACTTGTTTCCCACGCTTCGGACTCCATATAGCTAATTATTCTAATACCTTACAGCAAACCCCTCGGGTCGAACGCACTTGTCTTGCAAGTATAAGCAGACTAGGCTGTGCTAGACCACAACTATTATATTTTGCTAGACACTCACTTCGTGTAGTGTTCAGCAAAAGTTGTTTACCTACACCGAGGTAGGGGAATATTACATAGATGGGTGGGCTGATGTGGGGTGTATTACATATACAGGTGGGCCGATGTGGAAAGTATTACATATATGGGTGGGCCAACGAAAGGGATATCAAATAGACGGGTGGGCCGAGGGTGCGATAAAATATTTATTACATAGACAGGTGGGCTGAGGTGGGGTATAATTATATAGACGGGTGTGCCAACATAGGATGTATTACATAGACAGGTGGGCCAACGTGGGGGATAATACATAGATGGGTGGGCTGACGTGGGGGAATTGTACATAGATGGGTACATATATGGGTGAGCCGATGTAGAAACTACAACACAGTGAGGTGCAAACTATGCTC
This sequence comes from Suillus variegatus, assembly GCA_016647645.1. Taxonomy (NCBI): domain Eukaryota; kingdom Fungi; phylum Basidiomycota; class Agaricomycetes; order Boletales; family Suillaceae; genus Suillus; species Suillus variegatus. The sequence continues at coordinate 1,048 of JABBWF010000405.1, forward strand.
CAGACTGTATCTATAAGTTGTAAGGTCGTGCATTGCCTAGTCTGCTATACTTGAGACAACAAGTGCGTTCGACCCTAAAGGGGAAGCAAGTGCAGCGAGGATCTAGTAGTAGGCGCTACTGGCTGGCCAATGCGAAGCGCGAGAAAGCGCAGGTGCGCGCCAGGCGAGAAGGCGTGGGAACGCGCGCGCGTACTGCGCGAAGCGTGGGAAAGCGTGCATGTGTATGCAGAAACAGGTAAGAGTAAGAGTAAGTTTGCTTAAGTGAAGATTAGATACTAGATAAGAGATGCAAGTGCGAGGTGAGACTGATCAATGTCAGAGAATAGATTTCTACTGCTACTTTCTAAAGGTAAAAGGTAAAGTAAAGTGGGAAGTCAGGAAGGGTAAAACTCTCCTCTAATAGTATGTAATGCTGGCGCTTAAGTAGGGCGCCTAAGCGCTGTCATGCGGAGCCGAAGCGCTACCGAGTAGGTATGTAAAGATATATGTAAGTAAGTTCCCATGATAATAATAAAGGTGGTATGAATGCTAATAAAGGCAAATGGAAATACACACACTAGAGAACTTGGTGGACAGTGGATGGGTGCATCTGGATAGCTGGCGCTATAGGGCACTCAAGCGTGGGAAAGTGTGCGCACATATACATCGTGAAGCGTGGGAAGTGTGTGCGCGCATGTTGCGCGTTGCGCGGGAAAGCTGCGCCTCATATAGGAATAGTTGCAGAAGGCATACAGAGTGATGCTGCAAGTCGTGCTGTGTACTCCCTAGTGAATCTGCCATATCACGCAATGTGAGGCATGAGTCTCTACACCGAGATACATTTCATATACCTACCATTGACCACCGAATCTAAACCCCTAAGCACAAAAACATGAATTGACCATGTGTGGCATTGACCAATAATCGAGGACTGAAGTGGAAAAACCCCACACCTGAACCCTGGTGTGCAACATATCCTATTTCTAAGCACAGACACCAGAAGCACAACACTCACAAAAATATAAATGTCAAATTTTCAGTGCAAAACCCCAAACTGAGATTTACCAACCCCCGAACCCCGAAATTGTGGACTGCCAGGGTTCGGGTTTCGGGGTTCGGGGGTCCCGGAACTCGGAACTCGGAACTTGGGAAATTGGGGGAGATCAATAAAATTTGATTTACAATTGAGTTGATTGACAAACACATTGACTTACCCATGTTTGAAATATATTTTTGTTGTCTCACATACCGAGTTCTGAGTTCCGGGACCCCCGAACCCCGAAATTGTGGACTGCCAGGTTTCGGGGTTCAGGGGTCCCGGAACTCGGTATGTGAGACAACAAAAATATATTTCAAACATGGGTAAGTCAATGTGTTTGTCAATCAACTCAATTGTAAATCAAATTTTATTGATCTCCCCAAATTTCCCAAGTTCTGAGTTCTGAGTTCCGGGACCCCCAAACCCCAAACCCCAAAACCCGGCAGTCCACAATTTCAGGGTTCGGGGGTTTGTAAAATGTGTAGGGATAGATGAAAGGTTGATTTAAACATTTTTGAAAGATGTCTCATATCAAATGTCAAGTCCCGAGTTTCAAATTCCTAGTTTCGGGACTCCGGGCTTCGGCACTTGGCACTCCCGAAACCTGGACATTGAAACTCAGGACTTGACATTTGATATGAGACATCTTTCAAAAATGTTTAAATCAACCTTTCATCTATCATACACATTTTACAAACCCCCGAACCCTGAAATTGTGGACTACCAGGTTTCGGGGTTAGGGGTTCGGGGGTCCCGGAACTTAGAACTCGGAACTCGGTATGTAAGACAACAAAAATATCTTTCAGGGTTCGGGGGTTAGTGAAATGTTTATAGATATACGTAGGTTAATTCAAACATGAAAATAAAAATTTTGTTTGTCTCAAATGTCAAATCCTGAGTTTCGAGTTTCAGGACTCGGCACCCGGCACCTGGCACTTGGGGTTCGGCACTGAAAATTTGACATTCGGGTGTTCGGGTTTCGGGTGATATCTAAATCAACAGCTTCGAGTTCTGCCAAAGCATGAAACTTGAAACCCAGTGTGCAACATGTTGATTTTCAATTATATCACACAAATCATCAAGTTCCAAGTTCCGAGTGCCAAGACCTGAAGCCCGAGACCCAAAAATATGTACACAACATGTCCATTTTTCACTCACTGCACAAATCACCAAGTTTCGAGTGCCAAAGCGTGAAACTTGAAACCCAGTGTGCAACATGTTGATTTTTCATTTACATTACACAGATCATCGAGTTCCGAGTGCCAAGTGCCGAAACCCGAAGCCCGAGACCTGAAAATATGTATATAACATTTCCATTTTTCACTTGTTGCACAAATCACTGAGTTTCAAGTGCTGAAACCCAAAACTCGAAACCTGGTGTGCAACATGTTCATTGTTCATTTACATTACACAAATCATCGAGTTCCAAGTGCCAAGGGCCGAAGCCCGAAGCCCGAGACCCGAAAATATGTACACAACATGTCTATTTTTCACTCACTGCACAAATCACTGAGTTTCGAGTGCCAAACATGAAACTCAAAACCCAGTGTGCAACATGTCCATTTTTCATGTACATTACACAATTCATCGAGTTCCAAGGGCCGAGGGCCGAGACCCGAAGCCCGAGACCCGAAAATATGTATCCAACATTTCCATTTTCCACTTGTTGCACAAATTACCGAGTTTCAAGTGCCAAATCCTGAAACTCGAAACCTGGTGTGCAACATGTTCATTGTTCATTTACATTACACAGATCATTGAGTGCCGAGGGCTGAATCCTGAAACCTGAAGCCCAAAACATGTATGCCACATGCCCATCTACTCATTGCACAAATCACCAAGTGTTGAGTGCCAGAACCTGAAACCCGGTACTTCAAATGGACATGAATTCTGTATTTGTATGTATTATCCATTGGTGTAGGGTTCAAATAACTTGGGAATTGTATTTGTCAGTGCTCGGTACTCAGTAGTTGGTAGTTGGTAGTTGGTAGTTGGTGGTCGGTAGTCAATATAGGCAAATGATAATGAAAATGAAAGTTGTTATTACACTTAACTTCCTTACCAAAGGTTGTAGTCCGAGTCTAGGGGAGTGTATTGGTAGTCTCTTCTTGTCCATCAGTTATCATTTGACTGAGATATAAGCTAAAGAAATCTGAAACATCAGCGATAATGAAAAATGAAAGTTATTATTATGTTTAAGTTCCTGAACAAAAGTTGTAGTCTGAGCCAAGGTGAGTGTATTGGTAGTTTTTTCTTGTCAATTGGTTATCTCGTTACTCGGTACTCGGTACAAGAGAATCAGTACTCGGTATTTGGTTCTGATACTTGATACCCGAGAATCAGTAGTCAGGTACTTGGTACTTGGTTCTGATTCTTGGTACCTGGGAATCAATATTTGGGTACTCCAGCCAATAGTCCCGAGTCCCGAGTACTGATACTTGGTATTCGGTAGTCAGGTTTGGAACTTGGGTCTTGGTTTGGTTATCATTTGACTGAGATATTGGTAGGTGATATTGGCACTCGGAGCTTGAATACTGACTATCAACTATCAAGTGTTGGGACTTGGTAATCGGTAGTTGAGACTTGGTGCTTAAATGGATATTGCATATATACATAAAATACAAAATATGTTCCTATGTGTTTATTTCTAGGTGAATAGACTTTGAAATTATATCTCAATCATCTATTCAACAATAGAAACAATGTATCAGAAGCTCAGGACCATAGGGTAATCCTTTATTGTATAGTGTACCTCCCCCTCTTCTGGTGGTTCACCCACTGGGGTTTTTTCCCTGTAGGACTGGACCTCAAAGACTGTAGGGAGTCTATTACTGAGTGTATTCGGAGTAGATATATCATATAACCAGCCCAGGACACACAGGATCCTTCTCCAGGAACAAAGCATAGACAATTGCACTTTTGACATTTTTTCACGATTTTCAGTATCTTTCCCTTGCATTCATGATCCAACCTTTTAATATATAATGAGCATAGCTTATATTCTTGCTTCTTATGACCAAGATCAGCTCACAATAGGCTGGAGTTTGTGAGCTAGTGTGTATACTTGTCATTTCGCCTGATAAGGGGCCCATGCCTTCAAAACATTGAATCTTTGTAATCAGAAACCTGGGGTACATTTCAAATATCTTAAGTATCATAGACATAAATTTACAGACAAATCAACCAAGAATTGAGTACTGAGGAAGTGAAATGGGTAAGAAATTGAGTGTGGGAAACTTCAAAGACCCAAAGCATCGAAAATGGTTAGTTGAGCAGTGATAGGACTTTAATGCTGGGTCAACTCATATTTTCACTATATCCCTTCTATCCACCCCCTACCCTCAGGGCAGTAGGCAGTATGGGTTCCTTGGGTAGTTTACGATCTATCCTACATATTTGTAATGATATTTTCAGCCTGGATCATATATAAATGTGACTTTGTATAAAAGATGTCTATTGTCACTCTCCACACATATGTCATTTTGCCTATCATTATATCAATCCTTCATGAATCTTTCTAAGCTTTTAAGCTATTATAATGGATGTATATGGGTGTTATTCCAGGTCTCTGATCACATCACAGGCTTGTTATGTTGGATATCTCGACATAATGTGCAAGTCTCACTATTAATATTCATTCTTTTATCTTTACACTCACTTACTGCACACATGTATTTCATTTGTCATTATTGATGTTTTGGATTTCTTTAGCTTATATCTCAGTCACATGGTAACCAATGGACGAGAAAAGACTACAAATAAACTCATCTAGACTCAGACTACAACCTTCATTAAGCTGACTACTGATTCCCGGGTACCAAGTATCAAAACCAAATACTGAGTACCAATTACCATGTACCAAGTACTGCGTAATGAGTAACAAGATAACCAATTGACAAGAAAAGACTACCACTACACTCACCTGGACTTGGACTACAACCTTTGGTAAGGAAGTTAAGCATAATAACAACTTTCATTTTTTCATTATTGCTGATATTTTGCCGAATGACAAGGAAAGACTACCAAGACACTCACCTTGACGTGGACTACAACTGTCATTTTTCATTATCATTTGCCTATATTGACTACCAAGTCTCGAGTACCGACCACTGATCATCGATCACCGAGTACTGACAAATACAATTCCCAAGTTATTTGAACCCTACACCAATGGATAATACATACAAATACAATTCGTGTCCATTTGAAGTACTGAGTTTCAGGTTTTGACACTCAACACTTGGTGATTTGTGCAATGAGTGAAAAATGGACATGTTGTGTACATGATTTTAGGTTTCGGGCTTCAGGTCTCGGCCCTCGGCACTCGGAACTTGATGATCTGTGTGATGTAAATGAAAAATGGACATGTTGCACACTGGGGATTGAGTTTCGGGTTTTGGCACTCGAAACTCGGTGATTTGTGCAGTGAGTGAAAAATGGACATGTTGTGCACATATTTTCGGGGTTTGGCCCTCGGCCCTCAGAACTCGATGACTTGTGTAATATAATTGAACAATGGACATGTTGCACACCCGGTTTTGAGTTTCGGGTTTCGGCACTTGAGACTCGGTGATTTGTGCAACAAGTGAAAAATGGAAATGTTGCATACATATTTTTGGGTCTCAGCCCTCGGCACTCGGAACTCGATGATCTGTGTAATGTAAATGAACAATGAACATGTTGCACACTGGGTTTTGAGTTTTGAGTTTTGGCACTCAAAACTCGAAACTCGGTGATTTGTGCAACAAGTGAAAAATGGAAATTTTGCATACATATTTTCAGGTCTCAGGCTTCGGGGTTCAGCCTGTTACCTCTGTGAGTAGCAAACATTTGAATTACTGAGTCCCGAGTGCTGAAGCCCAGAACTCGATATTCAACACAACACTTAAAACAATGATATTCTTGTCCAGTCCCACATATCGAGTCCCGAGTTCCAGGACCCCCAAACCCCAAACCCTAAAACCCCAAACCCAGCAGTCCACAATTTTGGGGTTTGGGGGTTGGTAAATTATTTATGGATATCCAAAAGGTTGATTCAAACATTTTTGAAAAATGTCTCATCTCAAATGTCAAGTCCTGAGCTCTGGGTTTCGGGACTCACCACCCGGCACCCGGCACTCAGGGTTCGGGGGTCAAAAAATGTGTATGGATATATGAGTGTTTCATGCGTTCCAGGTTTTGGGACTATTTTTCAAAAATGTTTGAATAAACCTTTGTATATTCATAAACATTTTGCCAACCCCCGAACCCCGAAATTGTGGACCGCCGTGTTTCAGGGTTTGGGGGTCCCGGAACTTGGGACTTGATATGTGGGACTGGACAAATCAGCACTTGGTTATTTGTGTTATATAAATGAAAAATCAACATGTTGCACACTGGGTTTCAAGTTTCATGCTTTGGCACTCAAAACTCGGTGATTTGTGCAGTGAGTGAAAAATGGAAATGTTGCATACATATTTTGGGTCTCGGCACTGGTCGGCACTCGGAACTCGATGATTTGTGTAATGTAAATGAAAAATGGACATTACATATTTTTGGGTCTCGGCACTCGGCACTCGGAACTCGATGATTTGTGTAATGTAAATGAAAAATGGACATGTTGCATGCTGGGTTTCGAGTTTCAGGTTTTGGCGCTCAAAACTTGGTGATTTGTGCAACAAGTGAAAAATGGACATGTTGCATACATATTTTCGGGTCTCAGGCTTTGGGCTTCGGCCCTCGGCACTCAGAACTCGATGATTTGTGTGATATAAATTAAAAATCAACATGTTGCACACTGGGTTTTAAGTTTCGGGTTTTGGCACTCAAAATTCGGTGATTTGTGCAATGAGTGAAACATGGACATGTTGTGTACATATTTTCGGGTCTCAGGCTTCGGGTTTCGGCCCTCAGCACTCAGCACTCAGCACTCGGAAGTCGGTACGGTTGACCCAAATTTGGGTGCTCGGAACTTGGTGTCTTGTAGGGCAACACAAGCTTTGCACCACCATGTCAGGAGATCACCTGCTGCTCCGGGAACTCAGTAACTTTGATTTATTACCTCCTCTGAGTATGGTTGACCCAAAGGTTGATAATCGGAACTAGGCTTCTCATAGGGCAACACAAGCTTCACACCCCGGATTCCAAATTCTGCAAGACAACCTGTGCACCATCAAAGGCCATGTCAGGAGATCACCTGCTGCTCCGAGAACTTGGTAACTTTGATTTATTACCTCCTCTGATTTGGTTGATGTACAACTACCTCAGCTCCATCATGTCTACAATTATGATACACATGGGCCCACCCATCTATATTTTATACTACCCTCAGCCCACCCATCTAATACAACATCCCATACAACACCCTCAGCCCACCCATCTAATATAATATGTGTCTGGGCCCACCCATGAATGTGATAACAAGTACCTACCCATCTATCTCATACACATCTACCTTAATACACCCATCTGCATAATATCCAACTACCTCGGCCCACCCATCTACCTAATATTCATGTACATCGGCCCACTCATCTACTCTATATATTCCCTGCATGGACCCACCCACCTCCATCGGGAATAATTTGCCTCCTGGCCCATCCGTCATAGTCGAGGATATTTTTATCATGGGCCCATGGTCTGCTAGCCCGTATCATACGGAATATTATGCACGTCCGTTCCCTCGTATTATACGGAGATAGGTCACTGTAATATGTGCTGTATGCTGACATGGTAAAGAAGATGAAATCAGCTCTTGCAAACATCCACAAGCCTAACATTCCAATCAGTGACTGATCAGTGACATCAAGTCCATCACTGCACTACACAATGGAGGATTTGTAATTGAGCTGGAGTCAGAAATACTAGCAGACTGGCTTTGCAAGCCTGCAAGCAAGAAAGCCTTGACAGGACAACTCAACAATGCTGTATCATTTCATACTCATACCTACCCTATCAGCACTGAATACCTCCAAATCCAGGACAAAACATTCCTCGGATCAGTAGAGCAAGATAACAACCTCCCAGCAAACTCAATCACATCCATCCAATGGATTAAACCCCCCCTGCACAGATCTACAAACCAGCACAAGCCTTTCGCCCTGGCCCATGTTATGGATCCACACATGGTGAATCTCATCCTCAAGGAAGGTATATGTATTAACAATGAGCGCATCACAGTTCGCAAAGACAGACATGAACCCATCTGCTATGCTAAGTGTCAGAAGTATGGACACATAGCATGGAACTGCTCTGTGGAGGCTGATGTATGTGGCATGTGCAGCAATCAACACCACACCTCCAAATGCTCATCTCCACGCACCACAGTTTGTGTCAACTGCCGCAGTTACCATCACACTAGCTGGAACTGCTCTTGCCCTGACTTCATCTGACATTGCAAACTATTTAACAAGAATATCCAGAAAACACCATGCCTTACTTCCTGATGGAGATGTCCTGGACCCACATTAACCAGCCGCCATGCTCACTCCCAATCTCCTACCCTGCACCTTGCAGAACTCAATCCTCCCAGCAAATAATCTCCAAGCAAACTACTATCCCCTTCCAACCAAGCATCACATCTCACCCACGCATCCCTCAAAACCCACAAGCTCCCGCTCTCACCAAGCTCATCAACCATCTCACTGCTACCCCTCCTCCAAATCCTCCTATCTCTACTAACCCTACTAACCCTTCTTCTCCCTCAGACAGCCCCTCCCAATCTATGCTGAATGTTTGAACACTGAAATGAACTCACTGTCTGCCTATGCATCTGGCAGCAAAATCTCAACACATCTATGGCCGCCCAGGCCTCCCTTCTCAACAACCCAGGCATCTCCAACTGAGCCATTATTCTCATTCAAGAACTGCACATCAACTTTCTATGCAACACTTCTGCCAACCACCACTGGCATGTAATATACTCCACACAACACTTCACTCACCCCTGTCAATGAACATGCACCATCATGCTTGTTAGCATATCTCTCAATACTAATTTATGGAAACAAGTCCCCTTTCCCTCCTCTGACGTCACACTCCTTCAATTATCCAGTCCCTATGGCAAATGCACCATCTTTAATATATACAATGACTGTTAGGAACTCAGATGGAGTCTTCCATAACAGCTCCAATAAAGAAGATCAAGAGTACAGTATCGGGTAACAATGACCAGAGGTAGTACTCTGGTGAAATGATCATATATCAGCTAGTCTCTTTGCAAAGAGCTAGATCAGGAGGCACCCTCAGGTCCTAGGAATGTATCGAGGAGAACTGAGTAAATTCAAGTTAAGGAAAATGTACAAGAGGTAAGTAGGGTTTATATACGTAAGAAAGAGTGCACAGACCAGTCCATGAGGCATTTGTAGAAAGTACAGGAAAGGAAGTCAGAGATAGGAGGTATCCTCATGGTTGACATGAGGCATGCTAGAAGTGAGACAGGGATCAAGAAGTACAGTACATGCATAGTCCTGTAGGTAATGATGGGAAAATGATGGAGTCACTGTAACAGGCTTTGTACATCGCACTACGATGCAGGTCGTGTGCATGGTGATCTCAAGTTTTTCACTTTTGGTTTTGGCCACTGGTGAGTGGTATCATTCATCTCTCCACCTTTTCTCATGCCTTACTTGAAAATACTAGAGTGTGTCCTGGTCAACATGTCATGAATCAGTCCATCTTCATCAATACAGCTGTTATTCTCTGGGCTTTCTGCCTTTCAGAGAATGCTGCAGTGAAGATTGACATGCTTGCAATCTCAAATACTGCAACTGTACATGCTGCTCCGTTTGAGATATGTTTAGAGAAGAGGATCGATGAGAATGTGATCAGGGAACTATGCACACCAGGCAAATAAAATGTGTTTATTTTAGAAACTTGAATTCAATCTTTGTACAAAGGAGTTCTCCTTGCATTAGAGTCTTTTTGTTATCTGTCCAACTCGAATTACATGAAAACTCATGGTCTCAAGCCTATACAACCAAGCAGATGGTCCAAGCTGAGTCGAACCTGGTTCAAATGCAAACCAGACCTCCCGAACGTGTTCGGTGACGTTTGGTCCAGGGTTCAACCAAATGGCTGAACCAAACCTATGGTTTGGTTTGGCGTTCGGAAAATTTGCCCCAAGAACTAGACCAAACCGGACTTCGGCAGCACTAATGGTGTCATATGGTACTTGAATGACCATACACTGTAACCGTCAATGAGAGCTCTAGAGCCCCAACAGTATGGGTACGGCACCTGTATTACATCACCATACATCCCTGTAATAGTACGGCCTACAGTGGCCAGCCCTAATTATAATCCTACCAGAAATGTGATTACCTGCAGCCACTCAATTATAGTGCATGGACCACATAGTCACCACACTGTTGTCTGCTTCCAAGACACACATCAATATGATATTTTCTGGCATAGTCATATCTGATTTCACATATATGTGACACCATGATAATAATATCTAAGGCTAAAACATGATATGTAGTAATGTTTTTTTTATTACAAATTCTATCTAGTCATATCAACTTCAGGTTGATTTCCTGATGTGAGAGGTGCAGCAATCATGTAAAAATTCCAAAAGTATCGCAACCTCATAGACAGGCTGGTCACCAGTCTACCATCTGGTACCATTCACTTGGTGCAGTTATTTTGAAGCGTAGAGCAGTACCAAAGATTATGCATGCCTTACCAAGCCCACCAGATCCCTTGTTACCATCCTCCAGCATCTTGAGCTCATTTGCTTGCCACTATAGTTGGTGTTGTCCTCGACAATGGTGATGTCAGTTTGTGAGGTGCAGTCAATCTTAACAATCCAGTGCCATGAGTCAGAGGCATTAGAGGCGGTGATATAGAAGCGCAGTTTATTCTTGTATAAAATGAACCTGTTGAACACAGAGAACTTGTGTACCAAATTACAATTGGCAGGGGGTTGCATCAACTTGTCTGACGACTCGTCAGCTTTACCGAAAAGAGGTTGTGGGACCATTAAAGAGACATGTTGTTTGTTGCATTGCTCACTGTGTTAAACCAACTGGGGCGGGTAATGTCAATGAGCTCAGCCCAACACATTACACCAAGGCAGCTGTTGGAATAGTATGATGTCTTAACATTTTCACACGCAGTCTTCGGTGTTGTTGGACTGGCACCCGCCTTCGAACAGGGCAAACCAAGAACTTGTGATTTGTATTCCACATCTATACAACTAAAGGAGAAGTTTGGTAAACAATGAACCCATCTCAAGGCACAGTTATGGCAACTACTGCCCTATCACATCCGCCAACTGTGTTGTCGGAATTGCCGCAGCGTAGGCTTTCCTTTGAAGCCTTGTTTGTGTCTTCTGTTCGTAGGCATATGCAAAACTGATAAGGCTATACTCGCTCCATGCTGTTCCAAGGAACGAAAGTCCAATAGGGACGCCTGGAGCCGGATACACAGTCTCGGGCCCAGCACTGCCAATTGTAACATTCTCTGGATAGAAACCCAAAGGTACTTAGCGTCGTGAGTATTAGCCAGTCAGATAGTTAGACATTGAAGAGATCATTTACCTGTGATAATCGGATATCCTGCGATGGCTGCGAGAGTACCGCGTCTGAGTCCATGTATGAAAAAACATATTTTCAACACGAACCTGCAGGGACAGTCGTATAACCTGGTGCAGGGAGCACCAGAGCGTCGAGGGCATACATCTTCAGGGCAGCATCAATACCATTAGTGGCGCCAAGTTCCTTGTCAAACGCGAGAGATTGGTAATAAGATGCATTGAAACCAGTAGTCGCTTGTGATTCGATCAAACTGCAGCAATTTCAGTGAGTATGACGGCGTTCTTGAAGGGTACCCACATAGACTGGTCCGTGTATCCGGCGGGCTCCTCAAGTGTCGGGTTGTTGTCGTCGAACATGATCAAGTCCTCAAGCGAAGCCACCCCTGATGGGTTTGCAACAAGACTGTCAAACCAGGCATTAAGTTGGACCTGCCAAATTAAAGTGTTAGCACCAAATTTTTTGAATGCTTTAAATGTGCTCAAATACCTTGAAGTCAACATCCAGTACAACTGTCTCATTATTAGACTCATAGATCTCATACGCCGAAGGCAAATCAGCGGGGTCTACAATTGTCGCGCCCAGAATCTGTAGCGTCTCCAGTGCCTGCTCGAATATTTGGTTCACGTATGGATCATTGCCGGTCAAGCTGTCATTCAAGAAGACTGCACGAGGCACTCCAATGCGCTTGCCAACAAGCGATGTGTTACTGAGTGCCATGATGTAGTCAGGGACGGGCATTGGCTGTGCCAGCGTAAAGTTGTCATTAGGGTCTGGGCCAGCGATGATGGAAAGGACGATGGCGGCATCTGTGACGGAGCGAGTGAGCGGACCCACTGTGTCTTGGTGCTCGGAGATCGGTATGACTGGAGATAGGTTTGTGAACCTGATAAGAGATGGGGCAAGACAAAACTTACCCCCAGCACGGGATGTTAATCCCACGGTGGGCTTGATGCCTACCACATTATTTTGATTCGCCGGACATGTGATACTTCCGTCTGTCTCTGTCCTGTTTCTGATATCAGTTAAAGTGCAAGTGTAAGAGAGTGAACTGGAGCGAACCCAAGAGCGACGGCAGTCAGGCCGATAGATGCAGAGACACCAGAACCAGCCGACGAACCACACGGGTCGGCGTTTGGGTAATATGCATTCGTGCATTGCCCTCCACGTCCTGACCATCCAGAGGCGATGTTTCCACGGAAGTGTGCCCACTCAGACAGGTTTGCCTTACCTGCAGTGGCATACTGTGTTTAATTCTGATATCATATCATACTGCGCCTTCAGGAAACGTACCGAGAATAATGGCCCCTGCCTCGCGTAATCGCTTCACTACACCTGCATCATCCGGAACCACAGAGTTCAACAAGCTATATGACCCCGCAGTCGTGTTCATTCCTTCATGTATTGCTATAACCTTCGGCTTTCCACTCTACACTATCAAAACACACCTTCAAATGCCACAGTCGCAACATCATCCTTCACAAGGACAGGGATCCCATGGAGCGCACTACGTGGCACGTAGGTGAGCTTCTCATAATCCAGAATAGCAGCCTCCTGTAGCGCAGACAGATTTGTCACAGCGCGGAGCATCGGCACCTGTAGATTGACCTCTTCGATGCGGGAGAAATACGCCTGTTAAATCAAAATGTAAAACCATATCCGTAATTCCATTAGTATCACTGCAGGCGATTTATGATATGCAAGACTGCTATCATGCTTACGGACCTTGATCAGGTCGACACTCGTGAACTGCCCCGAGGTAAGACCCGCCTGAAGCTCAATTTCAGATACCTTGTCGAGATCAGGTAGAGTTGTTGTGATTGACACGGAAACCACCTGTCGGGAGATGTGTAGGAACTGGCCAAGTGCTAGCAATGCCCAGAAGAGGGCAGGTGGTTTTGCACCCATTTTTGCGTGCAAAGGGAAATATGAGAAAGCAGAAGGTCAGCACGTAGGTGAGCGACGAGATGAGCTTGGTTCAAGTACCCCCGAGCGGAGCATTTCTCAGAGGTCACTTGAGCGATAACGGTGACAAGCAAGACGTTGAGACAAGGTCGACTTCTCCCACGACTGAGCAGACCTGCATGTGGTCCTTGTTAGACATTCAAATTTAGCAGAGATAGCAACCATTGATCATGCGCACCGGGGAAGGATATCTCGACGTATCATTTTCTGGCTTGGTGCCAATGAAAGGCTTATTTGCTTAGGTCGAGGTCGAGTTTTTGTACTGTAATCACTAGATCACGCCCGCAAACTCTGTCCGTCATAGGAGAAGCTGATAAGTTGTTCGGCATTAGTTGTCGAGAGCGGGGAACTCGACAGCATGATGTTGCAGAGATGAATTCAAAAAGGAAATTATATAGTACATAATCGGCTTCCAGCAGCGCGGTGCACAGCTTCAAGCTTCAAGTTTGAAATTTGCGCCCTGGCACGCGCGAGACGCACGCAGGTGGACGGACTAAATATAAATTATGTAAGGAACGTATGTCATCCCGCGGATTTGTTTACGTAATTTAAAATACAGACCTAAGATAGGCGTCACTCTTATCCAACACCCTTACATAATCGTAACCCTAACCCTAAAAACGGCCAAACCTTCGACTTGAAAATTTTCAACAGTTGAGATTGAGAGACCGCAGAAAGATTAGTGACGAGTTTGTTATTAGTACATGTAGTAACACTATATACTGGTGCATTAGGCCTTTCTCAGTGACTCCTTAACTTCAAGAATCATAGAGGGGGGTAGAGTGCGATGTCCGTGGTATTGACGGTTAGCCCAAGCTGCCTCGCCACCAGTAAGACCTTGTACATACGTGGAAATGAAACACACGGATCGATTTGCATATCTGCGTTGCGTACCATTGTTAATAGTGTACATACAAGAACAGCCAATGAAAATAAATACCTTTGAATTTGAAGTAAAGGCACATCATCAAGGCACGAAAGGACATTTCTCTCCATCGCATCCATATCACATGTGCGGGGACTTGGAAAGTGCAGACTGAATATTTCTGAGACGAGCCTTATTAGCTTTAGACTTTACACCCATCGAGAGATGCTTTATGTGTGTAATATCACTGATGTTTGCTGCCTTCTCCTCCTCGGTCCTGCCCAGGCACATATCACGTGATATATTATATAAGCGGCCAAATGTTGGTGTGCCGAAAACTTGAAAATAATTCCCTTGCATCCCATGGCCTTATAAACCACTTTCTGACTTTATAGAACAAAATTTTTTGGAGGATGAAAATCTCCTCCAGTTTTGAATATTTTTTATTTCTGCTTCCTGGCAATTCAAGTTATGCTACTCATAGATAGTTCCTAGGATCCATATACATTAGAAACAAATATATGTGTCCATAATTTGAGCAATGGCGAGGCTCTCAATGTGCTGATGTAAGCGGTGCTGGATAAGAGTGACGTCTATCTTAAGAGGGGTACACGCATGACTGCCTTGCAGATGGACCCGGCGTTGAATGGCAGAAGCCCGAGGTTGGTTGCCTCCATACATTATTAGACTACCTATTTCGGCAAATATCATTCAGCACTTCGTTACACAGGTCACCGGGACCAGTCACCCGTGGGCGCCTGGGTCGCAGCAGCTGGCTGCCTGGCGGAATCAGCATGACAAATAACTGCGTACGGCTGTGCACTCAGTGCCTTCGGCGAGACACTCACGTCAGTAGTTTCGCACATAGACATTTGATTAACGCGGCAGGCCCGAAGTCATTGCTATACACACATTATAAGCAGATTCGACATTTGTGAAGAGCAACTTCATCTACCCTACCATGCCAATTACCCATATCCTTTGGAAACTTGTTCTTTCAGCAAGCTCCGCACTCGTTGCGTTCGGATGTTGGAAGTTAGGAGAGCGAGTATGGCACAATCTTAGGTCCCCACTGCGCGTACTACAAGGCCCAAAAGGAACAAGCTGGCTATATGGGAACTTGAAGGACATTTTCAAGGCGGTATAGTTATCCATCGAACTCACCATCGCGCCGTCCTCATTGAAGATTTGCAGGAAAATTCAGTCCTTCACGAGCAATGGGTGGAGCAATATGGGACGACCCTGAAATACAAAGGGTTCTTCTTTGTATGTTCAATTTCTCCTGCATCACAAAACTTACCACGTCTGAAATTCTTTCTCAGTCAGACCGATTGTTCACGATGGACACTCGCGCACTGAACCATGTTCTCACCCATAGTAGCGATTACCAGAAACCGTCACAAGTCCGGTATAACCTCTCCAGAATTTTGGGCGAAGGTGCGTGCCAGTGTGTCTACTGTTATCCCAGAGTCACATCTGAAATCATTTCAGGTGTCCTGTTTGTTGAAGGTGCGATCTCGGCTGCATAATATTTACACTTCCATTAATGCCGGTCTCAAGGGGCTCAACATCGTCAGCAGGTCTGTTTTAACACGCATCTCAGTGTTATGATACTGACGCCATGTCTCAGAGAAGGATCATGGTACGATTCGCCTTTGTTTGCCTTGGACCAATTAATTATGTCTTCCGAAGAACCCCGCCTTTGGACCCGCCCAGATCCGCGCACTAACGGACATCTTCTTGAGCAAATCGATCAAGGTAAGCTTGGCTTTTTTCTTACTAGATATGGATATAGACGTCGACGCTGCTGTCTTTCAGCTTCGAGACATCTGGTCTACCATGACCGTTGCCAGTGAACACGCGGCTCGGATGGATATCATGCCCTGGCTGAGCAAAATGACGTTGGACGTCATCGGGCTTGCAGGTATGTCCTTTCCGAAGAAGCTTCCTAGCAATACCGAATGAGTGTCGTAGGTTTCAACTATGAGTTCGACGCCCTGAATGCGACCGATAAACCAAATGAACTTCACCAAGCCTTCTCAGTCATGTTTTCTGCCAGTCAGCAGATTAGCATCATCCCCATACTCAAGGCATGGATTCCTTTGCTCCGATGGGTCGTAAGTTTACCATCGCCACCTGACATAAATTGCTGCTAACTCCCTTCAGCCCTCTGATCGCGATCGCAAGATAGATGCAGCCCAAAAGACGATGGGTCGCATCGGCAGCCAGCTCCTGCATGATGCTAAAGCCGCCGTCATATCCTCTCACAGCACTGAAAAAGGTGTTCCCATTGAGAAGAGTAGTCTTCAAGGGCGCGATTTACTTAGTTTACTTGTTCGTGCCAATATGGCAACCGATATCCCCGAAAACCAGAGGATATCGGACGAGGATGTACTTGCGCGTATGTTATCATTCGGAACTATGCGTGCAGAGCGCTTATGGCATACTTAGAGGTTCCGACCTTTTTGGTCGCGGGACATGAGACCACGAGGTGCGGATGTCACTTGTTGTAGAAGATAATTCACACTCACACAGTCGAATAGCACGTCAACAACTTGGGCACTCTATGCGCTCTGCCTACGCCCGGACATTCAAACCAAGCTCCGGGAGGAACTCTTGACAGTGGAGACCGAGACTCCGTCCATGGACGAACTCATGGCGCTCTCGTATCTTGACGCGGTTGTGCGCGAGACACTTCGTTTGCACGCTCCCGTCCCTAGCACAGTTCGCATCGCAATGAAAGATGATATCCTCCCAGTGGACACGCCTTTTACGGACAAGTATGGAGTGGTTCATAATGGGATCAAGTATGTTGCCAGCCTCCCTTTCAATGATCATCAATATCTCATCACAGTTGCATCAGGGTTAGCAAGGGCGACCCGATTTTCATCCCCATCTTGGCAATCAACAGATCGGAGGCGATTTGGGGCGCCGATGCAAAAGAGTTCAATCCTGACCGCTGGGCATCACTTCCAGAGGTAGCATCGCAAGTTCCTGGGGTCTGGGGACACCTCATGACATTCCTCGGTGGTCCCCGTGCGTGTATCGGGTATCGCTTTTCACTGGTGGAGTATGTGTGCTGTACCTTTCATTTCATTTCCAACAATAACGACCTTTTACAGGATGAAGGCTCTCCTCTTTACCCTGATTCGAGCTTTCGAGTTTGAGCTTGCTGTTCCTGCTTCGGATGTCGGAAAGAGGTCGTCGATCGTACAGAGGCCGTTCTTACGCAGTGACCCAGAGAACAAAGACCAGCTTCCCTTGCTGGTGAAGCCGTATTGCAAAACCTCAGGACTCTCGTAATTATATTCTTTAATTATATATCAAGTGCCTTGGAATTGATGGAACATTTCCTGATGAAAGAATAATTACCAAAGTGTAGCAGCAGTTTTCTGTATGGATAAATTACTTGGATCACTCAAGATCATAGATCCATCTATTCGAATTTGATTCCGATATGCGAACTGATTACTATTACTATCCAACTACCTGTCAGTTTCACGGATTACTGAGATAAGAGTTGAGTAAATTTCTCAATGTGAGCTTCGCAAAGCGCAGAGAAGTAAAACTCGTGTTCAGAGTTATGGGGTTGCACGAGGTTGTGAGCAATCTCGTGGGCCAGCGTGAAGTACCTGGGGAAGATTATTGTTTCAATAACTTTAAGCTGAGATGATGCCTTACCAGGAAATATAAGCCTGATTGATATTCCCATTCTTTACGTCTTGATCATCTACAGTTGACAGTATTAGGAAAGCAAGGAGCTCCAAGTATGCACACGCACGCCATGCCTCGAAGAAGCGGTAATTAAGAAAGAGACTGCCGTTCCGATTAAAAGCGATCAAGCCGCCTTCTAGGTCGTAAAAGATGTGAAGTGCGGTCATCGGAAGACTATAGATGTTTGCAAGGGGCGTGACAATGTGAATAAAGCGCGCGAGAGAATCATGCTTCCTCGTAACAAAGGTACGGGGTTCAGGAACATCTATACAATAGATGTGAATGCTGCGTCGTGCAGGACAGTGGGACGCTCACCTCGAGCGATGAATATTTTCATTGTACCCATAACACCTGCACATAATTAGCGTCATTAAGCCCAGGACCTAATTCACTACTTACCAATGTGATCAAGCTCAGCGACATGGCCGGAGATGTCACAATACCCCTCATCCAAAGATTCCTTGATTGTTTGCATCTCGCGCCTGTTGTGTACTAGCTTCCCTTCCTCTGGTCTGCAACCTTTGATCGCCATCGCAACATTAGATCCTAGCAGCATGTTAGGCAAGCATTTTAACAAGTATAAAATGGATTTCTCCAAGCTCACGAATGTTGCTCTGCGGAGTCACAGTTGGAGGTGTCCTAGTAGTTCTCTAGTTCAAAAATATCGTCTCGCTTCAACAATTGACTCTCTTACCTCGGATTTTGAGACCCCTGTGAGAGAGTAAAAGCGTCTTCCGATGAACTGTTGAAGCCAGGTATCTTGCGCCTGATGTTCTGCAGTGTGTTGTTCACAATATTTGGAATCACGGGATGTCGTCCGACGTCTTCATTGCCGACTGTATGTTGAGGGGGCGCATCGGGAATAGATGGCTTTGGTGGTGGCACTGGTGGAGCTGTAATAAGGGGTGGAGCTGGAGCGGGTGGAAAAACGGGTTTTGATGCTACTGCCTTGGGAGGTGAAGTATCCCAACCCCCTGGGACTTTAGTGCGATGTGAGGGAGACAATGAACGCGTTTCAGACTTCAAACTCTGACTCATGCGTGAGTCAGGTACTGGTATCGATGTGAAGCTTCCCCTGGCTGCCTCCACCAACTTTCGGTCATTCTGTTGTCTCAAAATCTTATCCACTGAAACAGTACATCAGGATTTCAGTAAAATGAGGGAACTAAGAAACGCACCGTTATAACCTCTCCGTTTCAGAGCCTTCAAGTCGGTCGAAAGGATAGTCATGAACAAGAGCGCATCATTCACTTTTACCGTCTCGAACAGCAGGCGACACAATGATGTCGCGACCCTACATGAGCCACGTTAACCTACAGCCGATTCAACATAACTTAAGACACTTACTCATACATGTCCACTTGCGTGCTTCCTGAAAGCCATAGCTCAATAGGCCCATGGCCCGAACGTTTAGCAACCGCTGAGGCATCCTGCTCCCTTTTCAAAGTATTATCTCCAAAAGAAAGCGATTTCACAACGGTCAATTTGCCGAAAACTCTAACTTTGAAATTGTCCTGGTTAGAGAGCCAGCTGAGAGAAACCTTGGTGCGTGTATGTGTGTGTTCGTGCAGGAACAACGGCAGCCTCTCTAACAGCAGCGCACGTGTGTCAGCTGCAGACTTGTTGTGCTTCATCTCCGAGGTGACCCTGTAGTCTTCCTTCACGACGGCGCTGAGGCGTTTGGAACCCAGAATTGCATAGAAGTCTGTGGGAGAGTTAGATCAACCTCAGTAGAGAGCTAAAAACACACTTTCAACGAGATCCTCTTGCGGTGCAGTATAGATAGACTCTCCAAACATCTGATAAGCATTAGTATCGTCCGCAATTACAACATCCAGGGGCTTCCGAAGATCGTAAAGCAGCTCCCAGTCATCCTCGTCGATATCTAGGGCTTTGTTTGATTCCTTTCGAGACTTTCTTTGCCGTCGAAAACTGAGCAAAATGGGAGAAACTTTCATTCGGGCGAGCGCGCCTGTAGATAGCAGACGAGCGTTGACAGCCAAGTTACGCAATTCCACGAGGTAACTGAAGAGACAATGAGTGTACATGGTAGTGGAAAGCTGGGCCACATACTTCTCATAACCACCCGCCAAGTCGTAGAATTTTCGAGGATCGGCGACCAAAATGCTAGCTACCTCTTCTACAGAGGGTTCTTGCTTCGAGCCACATGCACTCAAAAAGCTGTTGGCAGAAGGGCCAAAATCCACAAAGACGAACAACTTCGAATGAAACTGCCCTTTCAATGCCCCTCCAAGATAACATTGGCTAGGGGAAAGCCAACGCAGTGCCTGGGAGCCAGGTTCTACCTGGGTAGGAACGATTGGCAGCCCCGAAATTATTGACAATTGAGATGAACTGAAGTCTGTATGACCATCAGTAAGGCTCCCACATGTGCTAAGCGAAGCAAACCTGCAACATGGCCTGCTAGAATCTCAAACCATCGACGAGCGACGTTCTGATCTTGAGGAGATGTTTTCTCAAGCAATGCCACGATCCTGGTAGCGGGTGGGTGTTCCTTTAAGCCTAGTTTGCTTACTGCAATATCCCGAAAGGCATCTTCAACAACTGAGAACCCGAGGACCTTCCACTGATGTGATGCAAATACCTTCAAGCGCGTCACATTAATTTAGATTTATAATGTATACGTTCCCGCTGACCTCATCTGGAGTTCCCATACAAGGCCCAAAGTTATTCACTGCCGGTATGAAGGCAACATGGCCAAATTTTTCACATCTATAGTCCGGATACTTAGAAGGAATGCTGTCTATAAGGTATTTGAATGCTGCAGATCGGATGTCTGGCTCCGATGAAACGCAGAGTTTGACAGTCAAGTCCAAAGGAGGACTTTTTCGCAGGCCCAGTCGATGGAGAAGCTTTGCTAGTAAGAAAACATGGTCTCAAATGAGGGAGCGACACGCGAAGGAAGAGACGGACCTTCTTCGGAGCTGCTTCGCCATTTAGTCTTCTCACCCCAATCGATAATCGGCAAACCAAGCTGACGGTTTGTGACAGATGGTTCGTAGAGATCACTGGCCCTATATCGCGACTTCTTTCCCGGAAGAGCGTTCTCGCCTTCCTTTGAGAAAGCAGACGTCATCTGGAGTTTCGTAATCTCATCTGGGGTTAACGTGCTTTGGATAGTGACCAGATGCGTAATCAGATCTGAGATTGTCCAGTCCCCAGTTTTAACCATTCTGCCGGAACATGAGTAGTTTGCTGTGATATTATGCATAGTGGCTTACCGATCAAAAACAACCTGAAGGTCTACATGCTTCCGCACGCCAACAAAAGAGAGCAGCTTCTCCATGTTGCCCTTGAGAGCACCGCCAGACGTAAAAGTGACGACGGGAAGATCGTTAAATATATTGGCGCTGGGAAAATACGCCAACTGTGGCTTGTATAGACCTGAAGATGTCGGGATGCATGATTTTTGGATGAACATAGCCTTGATCTTTTCATGCGACTCTTTGGATAACGATGGCCATGTGCGGGCTAAAACGGTCAAAACTCGCTCGGCCCATTCCGAAGACCTGGTTACGTCTTGTGCCGGATTAGCATTCATAACATCTGGTCTAAAGATGTGCTGTATCCAGTCGAGAATCAAAAATTCCCGCCACCCAAAAGATCTCAACTGTTCCTGCGTGAAGTGTTTCGTGACGCTCAGAGGCATGAGGGAATCGGGCAAGGGCCCATCCAGCGGAATCATACGTTGATGAATGAAGTACTGCACCATCGAAAGAGGAATCGGCTTGGCATCCTTTCCTGAGCCTAGACTGAGGATGGTGGCATTAAGAAGCTCGGTGCGAGCGCGCGTGGCATCGTGCGTCGGATCTTGCTGTCCCACAAGCCACTTGAGACAAGCAACGAGCTCGTCTTCGTTAAGCGGATGCTGGCGAAGTTGAGCCAGAACATCCGAGAATGTGATATTCGTGATCAGTCCTTTGCCTTGTAGAGTTCTAATGGCAAGAGAAGCAGACAGCAGAATAGGAGCGGGAAGGACAGGCAGGTGTTTGAGGAACGACGAAAACATGGGATCGGGAGCGCGTACATCGGAGGCATCACGCACACCCGTTGTCGAAAGGACTTTGAGGGGTAAAGTGGAGCAACCAAAGAAGGCAGCCTCGAGGAATCGTGCAACATCGGAAGAAGGCGTTGAGACATGGAAAGTAAAAAATTTGAGGACATGCAAGAACCGATCGCGCAGCCAGTCGCGGAGTTGTGGATCCGGATGAAAACCGTTCGTATTGGTTGAATTTGAGGCTTCGTTCCAGAGCATCCGAATATTTTCGAGCTCCATCTCGTATGCTGCTCGACACAGATAGCCGCCAACATACAACAGTTCCCTGTTCCATACTATATCACTGTCAGTTATCGACTCGGCGGCGAACACGCAGATCTCACTTGCGACGTTACGGTCGCTGGAAATATGGTCAGATGCGTACATGGAGTAATGCAAATTAACTCACACTAGATCTATTGATTCGCGTTCAACCGTTGGAATAAATCTAGATGCCATATGACCGCCGATACCTGTTGTCTGTCCAGTTGCGTGCCCCTACTTTCCTTAGTCAACTTGGATTGCTTCCTTGAGATCGCTCTTACGATAAACACGTGTGCTTGACCAGCACTGTGCATATATGAGTTACAGCCACGGTCTCGTTCCCAAAAACAAGGTACTGACCCATTCAAATCAGCTCTGAGACCCTGGAAAACACTTCCAGAAGATACGGGCTGGCTCTTCTCCTCATCTAGACTCACATTGTACTCGTCTTTTCCTGTCTGCAAAGGAATCAGTCGCAAGCCAAAATCAAGGTCGCAGATCAAAGACCCACATAAATCAGGCTGTAATTCAAGTGATTGGGTGGGTTTTTCTTTGTAGATCGGTGTAGTTCGCTCTGAAGTTTCTTATCCAGCTTCACGTCTACGTCCGCATTGAACATGGTAAGTGTGACGCTTGAGGTGTATACCTCCGTGGGGTCCCTGTTAACTTGGGGTTGGGGTAAAGGCTTTGCAAGTACAGGCTGGTGGTGTGACGTAAAAGTGCTAAGAAGAGAGGAGAAAAAACCACCTTGAGAGACTTTGGGTGGTTCTTCGACTGTAAGGATGAGAGGCTTCTCAGTGCCAAGAGCATATACAGCATGCATAACGTGTGCCTGGATACGAGTAGCTAGAATAGTGCATCAGCCATATAGACGACCAGTAGTAAGGGGAAGGCTCACCAGCAGACTGCACGCTCTTCACACTCATCAAACCTGAACCGCTAGACTTTTTCAGCACTTTGGGTAATTCAAGCTCCCTTGGGACACCCGGAGACTTGGTGAGATGGGCCAGGCGATGAGTGTCAATAAAGACGCTAACTGAGCGAATGTGAACCATGAATGTGATGCTGCTCGCAAGGAATCGCGTTAGATCGAAAGGCTGTGGAACAGGTCCCTGTTCACGGAGCGTCATCTCAAAAGTTGTCCACGGATTAGGCTGGAGAGCATCTTTAGATGGAAGATCACCGCGTCGTACGAGGAGCTTCAAGAGGTCAGTTGATATCAAGTGTCAATCGACATGCATACTTGGTCTCCAGTTTTGTCCTTCCAGTAGAATTGCATTCCGTGACCTTGATTCCGTTAGAAAGATAAAACAAAACCCGGAGGCATTCCTACCTCCTGAAATGACAAATGGTTCCTCAGTCACAGAGAACAGACTATAAAAGCCTGCAAGAATGGTAGGAAATGAATTCATCAATGGTGTGGAGGAGCATACCGACACCGAAGGCGCCAATCTTCTCCTCGTCTGGATTTCCCTCAGCTATACAAAGTGAGTATATTATTTCTATTATTCAAGCCTCAGGTGCACTACACACCAATTTTTCTAAGCCGATTCCAGTCCTCGTCGCGAAACACAATTCCGTTATTCCGAAAGGTCCACTGGGAAACCTACAATGATCGATCAACAAACACAGAAATTGAAGTAACATGGTACAGACTGGAGTGGCTTTGAGGTCCGGGAAACCCACACCGTCCTCCGGCTGCATCGCATCCTTGCCGTTCTTTCGTCGGAGATACTCCTCTGTCTCAAAATATATTTCAACCACGGAAGACTGTGCATCATCGGAGTTCTGAAGAAGTTCACGGAATACTACATGCTCGTCAGGGCTGCGGGATCAAAGAAGAAACCAGCAGGTATAGTGCACCTGTGAATTCGCCCGAATATCGTGCCAACACCTTGTCGATCAATGCACGCTGATTAACTTCTACTGTCTCATCATAACCACTCGCCCACTGCCTTGGTCGGACATCAACATATCATAAGGAATCAAGCAGGCTTACAAGGGCGTCTCGATCATGAGCCATAGATTGGTTTCAATTCCACGCGCCTTCCCCGTGTGTAACGTGTTGCTGGCGGGTAGCTGAATGGAATTGGGCTGGTGTCTTACACCTTTGCAGGCGTTCGATGACCGTAAGGAAGGGAGTCGTTGAGTCTAATCGAGCAAACGGAGAAGTTTATGCACGGAGCCTTTAGGCGCTAAGCTCGAATTACAGTATAGTACTTTAATTACTTGATATTAGTAATTATTAATATTTTGGCCTGTTCCACGGGCCTTCCACCAAACATTAATGGCACCAGAGACTAGTCATAGTAGAAACTCATAGAAGGAACAACAATCTCGCATGGTCTGTCCGACAGTGCTCCGTGAAAACGCAAGTAAATGCGGCCTGGAAGACTCGCAGATTGCCATGGCATACCGCGTGTTCACTCTGAATCTTGATCCCTTGGCGATTCCGGGAATTCAAGTATAGATTTCATGGCCCAAGTTGGGTGAAAGCACGCAAGTAGCACGTATGATGGGCCTGACAAGTTAACGATTCCTGCTCTCATATATCATCATGATGTAAGGAGAAGAAAACTCATTTCAAATGGCTAAACTTACATGTCAGATCGCAATTACGTATGTACATACAGCATGCTGTCGAGTTCGGTGAAAATGCGGTCGGAAAGATGTGGTCGAAAAAGTTGATCAGAGTAAACTTTGAATCGTTACTATAACAAACTAAGGTGTCGTAGGGTGTCATGAAAGGTATCAAAGTTGCGAGACAATTGATGGCATAGAAACAATATTTTTCGGGATATGATGGATGCGATGCAATGTTCCTTCCATGTAATAGATTCCTTCACAAAAATGCCGAAGTGTCAGGGAGCACCAGCACCCTACGCCCTGCAAGGGCAGTCATAAATTGGAACCTCGTGGCAAGTCAGGGTCGGCGGGCATGTAAATAGAATTCCAACCTGCACTGAAATTATTTGTTCCCTGCGAGCGCAACAGCAAACCATCCGAAAATAGCCATTAAAAAGCGCACCATCCACGCTGGGTCAGCGCCAACGCCGCGGCCTGGCCTGAGCTGCATCGCCAGAGCAATGTCAAACTCGGGCACACCACGGTATGCGCGACTGCGAGGATGGATGAGGGGTGACGAAGGAGGTACAGGAGTAGAACTAGCGACCCGCACGGACCAGGAAGGACGTGCAGGTGGTTCGCGAGCTTCAGAATTTATTGCTGGGTGTACACATGCTTGTGGAGGTGTGGGTCGATCATCTGGGGTAGGGTCGAGTGCCGTTGGGATGGGTGGTAAAGAAAGATTCCGCAAAGGTGAATCAGGTGACGGATCTTGCACGCCGAGAGACGGCAGAATGTCCAAAGCATCGTGAAACTTCTCGTCTTCTGAGTCTTCTTGTGAGTCATCGGAGGTAGTGATGGAGACATAGGACAATAGTGCAGACACGCGAGCACTGAAATGCGGGGGTTCCTCGGACTTCTCATTCAGTATACTCTGCGTTACCGCTATAGCTGTTCCAGTGTTTGAATTTCTCCTGCAGGAGGATGACACTGCATAATTCTCAACATGGAGTAGACTTTGCCAAGCCTTGTAAGACCAAAGAATTTGGGTATGTAAATCTTTGATGGCATACAATCTCAGGCCTACACAGGCCAATGCAAGCAGCGCAATAGTGCATGAGAAGATGAGGAAGAGGGTAAAAACAGAAGTCAAGAAATCTGCTTTCCCATAGTTAGTGACGAGGTCTGGGAGGTTGTGCGTAGTTGGCACTTCGTCTCCTGAGCTGATCACGGTCATGATTCGTTGACCAAAAGGCACGAGACCTTCTGTGTTGATCGACCCGTGTACTGCATCAAGTAAAAGGTAGCCATCATCTGCAGCAGCGGATGTGGGGCCCGATAACCATTTCAGCGTCACGATAGAAGTCACTATAGCAGCTCGCATCAGAAAAGTGTTCAGAAAATAAATGCCAGCGTGACTTACTCTGAATGTGATGAACGCAAATGAAACACCACTTGCATAGAATCTTGTATTTCTGCTGACATCCTACGACAGTCATTTACTGGTGCTCGTCGGAGCAAATGAATGAACTTACTGCTTAGAGTCCGGCAAAATCGGAA
>JABBWF010000406.1:0-27518 GCA_016647645.1 Suillus variegatus
AGGACTTTCCGGATGAGTGCAAGTAACTTCCGGAAATTACAATGAGGTTTTGTCCTGATACGGATATGTGTAATGGCTACTCAGGACGTCCTGAGTAGAAGCAAACAGAGAAAAGGCTGCGAGGACAATGTCCGAAGCAGAATAGGTCCGGAGGACCGTGGGAAAGATCCGGACGAACTTCCGGAAACTTGGAGGAAGGTAGGATCATAGGATCAGATGATCGGATGAGTTTGGATCAGATGATAGAGGATCGGAGGAGCGGAGGAGCGGAGCTCCGGCCTAGGGAATTCCTCCCTAGGCCTAAGTGGATATTCACAAGGAAGTAACTAGTATGAGGACTTAGTGTCAAGACTAGTGCGAGGACTAATATGATATTCAGACTGAGGAACTACAGGACATATACAAGAGTTTATATACTAAGTGACTATCGGAAAGATCAATAAGCAAAGGTCCGAGGCTATGTATGAAGCATAAGCAAAGTTATCAACGCGAGTTGGAAATGAAGCATAGGTTAACGGATCAGTAAGCATACCGGTAGTAAGTATAACCGAGGTACCGGGAACAAGGAATACCGGATAGGCTGTGTTAACGTTATGCACAGGAAATGAATTAAGAAGCTTATCATATATCGGATAGTAAACGGATCTATACATTGGATCGGACCGGATCGGATATGGTCCAGACGAGATGCGTGGATATATAGGATGTGGCATTAGGGCAATGGGACAAGGATGAATGATGCAGGCTAGCTGCGAAGGATAAGGGATCTGGACGTGGGCATGCAGATGTGGATGTGCAGAGGTGCAGGGATCCGGATGGGTACTGGAGACATGGATAGGACATCCGAAGGTCCGGATAAGGCATGGGAATATTATCGGATGTAGGTCCGGAATATGGGATATGACACAAGGTCCGGATGAAGTGTGCAAACATTGTCAGATGTAGGTCCAGAATATGGGATATGACACAATCAAATAGTGTGTCACAATGATGCATGGCCAGAACTTAATTGAGTGCTCAATTATGTGGGTCATGATGCAAGTGTGATGGTAACAATAAAGGTCAAAAAAAGTGTGGCACTTGACCAATCGCCTTGCAGTTGCCAGCACTTGACTTGATGTGGATTCAATTGCGCTATGTAATATAATATGAGACATGTTTACATCAATGTTACCAGATTTTGTCACCTTTTGGAATTTGCACTGCTGAACTGGCTCATATACTAGCAATAATCAGTGGAACATCTGATTGAGAAGTTAGGTTGACCATGAATAGAATACTCACTAGATGGTTGTTCAATGATGAATGATACTGGGAATTAGTCCAATATTTATGTAGACACATAGAAATCTGGAAACCTCAGGCTATAGGTGAAAGTAGTAGCAATATTTTCAGATACAATGTCCTATGTAATAAGACAGGTGGTACTGTGGACTATGGGAAAACATGTAATAATGTGGTCTACAATGTTGGCAATGTGAGAACAACTAATTATGCACCTAGTGAGGCTAGTGCAATGGTACTAGACATAGGTAGGATGAGTGCATGTGATATCTGATAGGCCAATGTGAAACCTGATGTGACGTCCAATGTTTTAGATTTTGTGTATATTGAGTCAGATAGGATAAGAAGTGATTTAGGTAATGATCAGCACTTGAGGTGCATCAGAAAATAGACCTCTACGAGGCCACAAGGACTCCAAGCCCTATACTGGCACCCAACATCTAAGGGACAACTCAAGACAATGCTAGGAAAAGTGAACTGCTCTATGAAGTTTTCTCCAAACCACCTCTGCTTAATGACTATATAGATGCTAATTATATCTATCCCCCCTCCAGTATGCAAATTTTCATTAATCACAAATGAACAGGTAGCCAGAGTGATAGCTAAACTCTCTCTGCACAAGGCTCCAGGACTGAACAGAATCAGCAACTGTATGTTCACTCATTGCACAGCTCAGCTAATTCCATTCATGGGACCAATATTTTGAGCAACCTTCACACTCAAAATATACCCTGACCAGTGGAAAAAATCAGCAACCATAGTGCTCCATAAACCAGGGAGACTGAACTATAGTCTCTCTAAGGCATACAGACCCATAATGTTGCTTGACACAATGGCCAAAATTTTATCTTCATGTGTCATGAATGACCTTATCTACATTGCTGAACAGCACAATCTACTAGCAGTGACTCATTTTTCAGCAGGAGACCAGGTTGGTCCACCTCTGATTCCATCTAAGGAGAGCTTCATATTCATGCTGTTCTTGGACGTTAAAGCAGCATTTCCTAGTATGGTAATCAGCAAACTCCTATACAACCTCAAAAAAGCAGGCATCTCAACAGAATATATCAAATGATATAAACACAGACTCAATGGCAGATCAATGACTCTACTACTCGACAACTTCCAATCAGACTTATTCAACATTGAGGGAAGGGTTGACCAAGGATGCCTGCTATCTCCTTTAGCTTTCATTTTCTATAACACTAACTTACTACAAGTTATAGACCCAAGACCATAAAAAAGGCAAACTCAGTCTGGGCTTCATTGACAATGACAATGTAACACTCATCACAAAGGGTGAATAATATGAAGAAGCACCTGCAAAGTTAGTCAAAATGATGGAGAAGAGAGGAGAAGCACTGTAATGGAGCAATGAACACCATACTGAATTTGAGTTAGACAAAACCATGTTAGTATGCTTGTCCAGAGCACAAGTTCCAAGCAAAATAGACCTGAACAAGATGTCCCTAGCGCCAAAACCCGCTGTAGAAACTACAATACAGTGAGGCGCAAATGAGGCTCCAGACTGTATCTATAAGTGTTGTAAGGTCATGCGTTGCCTAGTCTGCTATACTTGAGACGACAAGTGTGTTCGACCCTAAAGGGGAAGTGAGTGCAGCAAAGGTCTATTGGTGGGCGCTACTGGTTGGCTGGTGTGAAGCATGAGAAAGTGCAGGTGCGCGCCAGGAGAGAAGGCATGGGAATGCGCACGCGTACTGCGCAAAGCACGGGAAAGTGTGCATGTGTATGCGGAAACAAGAGAGACTAAGAGTGAGTTTACTTAAGTGATGATATGATGCGAGACAAGAGATGAGAGTGTGAGTGAGATAGATAGATGTCAGAGAATAGATTACTACTACAACCTTCAGTTGGTAAGTTAGAAAGGTAGAAAGGTAAAGTAAAGTCAGAAGGTAAAAAGTGCGTAATAGTACGTAATGCTGGCGCTTAAGTATGGCACCTAAGCGCTGTCATGCAGAGCTGAAGCGCTACCGAGTAGGTATGTAAAGATATATGTAAGTAAGGGTCCATGATAAAAATAAAGGTGGAATGATATGCCAATAAGAGAAATGGAAATATACGCACTAGTGAACTTGGTGGACAGTGGGTGGATGCATCTGGATGGCTGGCGCTATAGGGCGCTCAAGTGCGGGAAAGTGCGCTGTAGAAACAACTATTCAGATGGGTAGATACTGAATTATGTGTTGGGTCTTGCTTGCCTAAGCTACTATGCTTGTAGTAACAAGTGCATTCGACCCTAAAGGGGAAGCAAGTGCAGCAGAGATCTAGGGGTTGGTGCGGAGGGTGCCGTTCATCGGCCGACGTGAAGCGCGAGCGTGGGTACGGAGCACTTGAGCGGCGCGAAGCGTGGGAAAAGTGCGCAGGCTAGCGTGAGGTGGGTTTTATAGGAAGAGGTTCGTTATAGACGTTAAGGGTGTTCTAATTGCCAATAGTTACTGACTATGACATGTGATGGATGAGCTATACACTGATAGTGAGGTGCAGGGAGCTTCTCTATGACTCAATGATATGATATGATGTATGATGATATAAAACATGAACTACAGGTGCCTTTATATGTCTAAAAATGCGCCCCTGAAGCGGAGCCGAAGCGCTTGCAAAGCAATTAAGTAAGGTATGTAATAAGGGTCCTTGACATGAGAATTGTGCAATCATAAAAATATAATATGGTCTGATATAAAGAAATAACATGAAAACGTACCAGTGAGGTTAGATTGGACAATGGATGGATGTGCGACGTAGGGCGCTTCGAGCATGGGAAAGTGCGCCTTATGCGCGTGCGAGAATGTGTCACTTGGGGCGGCCGATGCACGGGAAGGTAGCGCGCGCTTGGCGCTTGGCGTGGGAGAGTTTCGCTTTGCATAGGGAATGATTGGAAAGGTATTGGCACGAGTTGTGCATCAAACTGTACTTTGAGACGGTCGCATATATAGCCTCTGCAAGGCCACAGAAATATCAGTCTCTACAGCGCGTGCATATACATCATAAAGTGCGGGAAGTCACGTGCACATTGCGCAGGAAAGCTGCGCCTCATATAGGAATAGCTGCAGATAGCATACAGAGTGATGCCACAAGTTCGTGCCATGTACTCCCTAGTGAACACTGCCATATCACGCAATGAGAGGCATGAGTCTCTACACCGCAATAGTCATCCACAACTATACAATACAGCCATTAAAATCTCACAAATTTCTAGGCATTATCATAAGTGAAAACCTAAGTTTCAAGGAACATGTAACCTATGCATTAGCAAAGGGAACCAAATATGTGCTGGCCTGCAACAGAATGATCTAACCAACAAAGGGAATCAAGAGCCATCTAATGAAAAGACTATATGAGGAAGTAGTTATATCTAAAATGCTGTATGCAGCTAATGTCTGGTGTATAGGACTGGTCACAAAGGGAAGAAAGAAGAAGGAAGAAAGCCAACAGTTGAGGTGTCCAAGGTTTTACTTTGCAGATGGCAATGCTGATGATAACAGGGGGATGAGATCTACAGCCACTGATATCCTTAATGCATATGCTGACATGCTTCCTTTCCAACAGACTCTCTGGAAAATTTGCTTTAAATTCACATTAAGAATGACCACACACCCAGAAACTCACCTATTCACAAAAGACATCACAGCCATATATGACTACAGCTCAGCATACAACTTTATAAAACCAAAACATCATCTCTCCCCACTTCACAAGCTACTATATGAATTGAAATTAGATCCAGCTTGAATGGAGAAGATCCTACTGGTTTGTCACAATCTAAAATGGATAGCTGGTGCAGAAGTACAAATAGCCAGAAAGAAGGATGAGGCAGTCGATAATAATGAGTGAGTGTCATATCCCGTATTCCGGACCTACATCCGACAATATTCCCACGCCTCATCCGGACCTTCGGATGCCCTATCCATGTCTCCAGTACCCATCCAGATCCCTGCACCTCTGCACATCCACATCCAGATCCCTTTACCTCCGTACATCAGACCTCCATACCTCCGCAGCTAGCCTGCATCATTCATCCTTTGTCCTATTGCCCTAATGTCATATCCTGTATATCCACGCTTCTCGTCCAGACATCCGATCTGGTCCGGTCTGATCCGATCCGATATACGATAAGCTTCTTAGTTCATCTCCTGTGCATATAACGTTAACACAGCCTATTCCTCTATTCGGTATTCCTTGTCCTCGGTATCTCGGTTATACTTACTACCGGTATGCTTACTGATCCGTTAACCTATGCTTCATTTCCGACTTGCGCTTGATAACTTTGCTTATGCTTCATACATAGCCTCGGACCTTTGCTTATTGATCTTTCCGATAGTCACTTAGTATATAAACTCTTGTATATGTCCTGTAGTTCCTCAGTCTGAATATCATATTAGTCCTCGCACTAGTCTTGACACTAAGTCCTCATACTAGTTACTTCCTTGTGAATATCCACTTAGGCCTAGGGAGGAATTTCCTAGGCCGGAGCTCCGCTCCTCCGCTCCTCCGATCCTCTGATCCTCTATTCATCCGATCCGAAACTCATCTGATCATCTGATCCTACGATCCTACCTTCCTCCAAGTTTCCGGAAGTTCATCCGGATCTTTCCCGCGGTCCTCCGGATCTATTCTGCTTCGGACATTGTCCTTGCAGCCTTATCTCTGTTTGCTTCTACTCAGGACAAGTCCTGAGTAGCCATTACACATATCCGTATCAGGACGAAACCTCATTGTAATTTCCGGAAGTTCCTCCGGAACTTTCCCGCACTCATCCGGAAGTTACTTGCACTTGTCCGGAAAGTCCTTCCGAAGTTTCCCGCACCTTCGGACATCCTTTGGACGTCTTCGGATCTTCTCCGGACATCAATCTGAAATTAAGGGCACATACTCAGGTAAGGGGCGCAGCGCACGAGCTGAAGCCAAGCCCCTCAGAATCAGTCCTACCCTTTGTGCATGGTCTTAACAGTGAGCAAGAAAGACATCAAAGTATACTCAGATGGATTAGCAATAGAGAGAGCAGTAGGAGTGACAGGTGTGCTTGAAATGTTGTGCTGGAGAAGGCTCAAAATCTGGAGAAAGAATCAATCATTGGGGTTATCCTGTTGGAATGATCAGTTGTAAATAGCTCACCTGCACTGGCAGGTCGAGGATGCTTTTCAGCTCTTCTAAGGTATAAATCCCTCCCAGTCTGAGCCGCTGTCCCAATGTTCTGGCTCTCAGCCAAGTCATGTATTGGATCAGACCTTTTGAGTTGTTTGAGTAAATACTGAAGGGCATGGGGTTCTGGGTGATCCTGTATGAGATTTGGTAGCTGCCACACTAGAAGGTGCATGATATCTTTGGGGATATCAATAGAATACATTCTGGCAGTTGTGTTGAAAGTAATGTTCAAAGATGGAGGTAAGTCAGTGCTAATTGAGCTTGGGGCTGTCTCATTCAAGTCCAAGTCGATGACTCAGAGTGCACCAGTGAAGGTTTCTGTCTTAAAGGGAAAATCACAACATCAGAAAATTGGAGTTAGAGATGTGAAGATGAACATGTAAGGTACGAGGAGACAATGTTGTGAACATTCAGCCATACTAATGCAAGAAGGAGCAGTAAAGGACAAGCTAAAGTTCTACTTGGGAAAAATCAACAAGCACACAAGATATGAAGGAGAGCTGGTGGGAATAATCTTAGTGATCAAGTTAATAAGAAGAGCAGGAGTAAGGAATATAATAGCACTAGAGTGGACAATCAGATAAGGTATGGCTCATGCACTTGCCGCTAACGCGTGATGGCATGTGACACTATGTGACTAGCTGTGACCCAAAGCACTAGTACTAGTATTGTGTAGCGTATGAGTTGTAATAGTCAGAGCCCAGCATTCTCGAGTTCCGCCAGAATAAAATTGGGGAGGACTCGATGTCCTTCCGCTTGGCATGGCCCCAACACTGTTCAATGAAATTCAGCTCACAGTCAAATTTTGGAACAGAAATCCTGCGCGCTTCATAGGCCATTTCCCATGCAACAACAAGGTTCATAACATTCATTTTCTTAATGGCACTTTCAATTTCAAATTTTCCAGAAATACAGCCACGCAGCGTTGTGTGCAGTGCAAATACAAAGAACCCTGTGCGATTTCTTTTTGCAAAATAGGTGTTTTACAATTGCCATTAACATTTCAAACAAAAGTAACACTTTGTCACGTTTCGTTAGCGGAAAGTGCATGACCCATACCTTAGCTATATGAGTAATGCTAGCCTTTAACTCATAGCCTGGTTACCATCTAATGAACACCTTCCATGATGACCTTTGCACACTATTATCTGACACTAATGGTAGTGGCTCATAATAAGGTGGATCCCAGGCCATATATAGGTATCCCCAGAAATAAGGCAGTGGACAAAAGAGCAAAGAGAGCAGCAAGAGTAAATACATCAGAAGGAAGGATTCTCTTGAATTCCCTACACACACTGACAAAGTCTCCTATAACACTCTCTATTAGCAAATTGTTTGTAATGCAGAACTTCTGAATGAAACTCAAGTTGGAAGCAAAAATGATCATGACCCTCCCTTTCCCCATGATATGACATCATCCACACTATAGATGCATCCTTCCCCTTAAAACATTTCACTAGCAGCATCAACTACCTCCCATGCTGGCATAGCTCCCTCCTCTTTCAATTATGCTTTGGTATATGCCCCTCAATAAACACCTCCATTGCATAACAAAGTCAGACATGGCAGAATGTCAACAATACAATGAGGGTAGCAAATCTGTTCACCACTTTCTTTTCACCTGCTCAGCCTATGTCAGACAACATAATAATATGAGAATGTTACTAAGAATGAAAGCCCACCACATAAAGCATATTCTTAATGAGACCAACTGCCTGAAATCACCGTTCAAATATATTATCAACACAAAAAGATTTACCTCAGTCTTTGGGAATGTATTATCACCTA
Organism: Suillus variegatus; assembly: GCA_016647645.1. Lineage (NCBI taxonomy): Eukaryota > Fungi > Basidiomycota > Agaricomycetes > Boletales > Suillaceae > Suillus > Suillus variegatus. Next base: position 8,236 of record JABBWF010000406.1, read on the forward strand.
AAGAACTGAATTGTACAAGTAGTTAGAAGGATAGCCTGTTTACAAATATATGTACTAGCACTTGTTTCACCTTTAAGTTGGTGTCCCTGTCCATGCCTCAGCCAGGACCAATATACAAGACACTTCAACTGCACATACATGTTTATTAGAAACAGTAGATACAGCATGTATTATCTACCATAGGGCTCCACCCTAATGGATACAAAACAAAGATTCAAAAAAAAAGTGAGATGGTAGATGAAGATGGTATATAGTATTTAGGCTGGCTGGTCTTCATCAAGGATTGGAAGGCCTAGTCCTTAATGATATCAAATAAATAGGCACTCTCACACATTCACTGAACTTTCTCTGTTTTCATTTTGGTCTTTGTCTAGGAAGTACTAAATTTATTTTCCATGTTCTTTTGCAATATATCAGAACTCATAGTATCTCCATCCATTCTCAAGTCCAATGGCAGGAAAGATCTCAAAAAAGGCATAGACAGGTGAGACCCACTTTTTGCTCAAGTGCTCTATAAAAACAACCAATAGTCTTATGTGCATGGTACTTACTTATTTCAGCCTCAGCATCTTCAGGAAAAGACTTGATGCCATTGTCTACATCACCAGACTTGCTGACACTGCTAGTGGCTTGTCCTACAGGTTGGGATTTTGATATGGATATTTCAATGATGTTAGTATCACTATAGAGTATGTCCTCCTCTTCTTCGCTATAAATGATGGTCTGTCTGTTGTTGTTCCTGATTGCACCTATCACTTGGAGCAGCCACAGACTTAGTTTGGCTTTGCCAGAGGTAGGCTCATTACTGCACTTATATCTTCTTGATGGTCTATAGGTATTCCTTGGCCTTCTCTGTGGTCTTTTGCTGATGCTTGTCAAACATTCAGTACAGTTTGACTAAAAATGATAGAAGAGTGATAATAATTGTTTAGGTACCATAAACTAAGGTTTATGTCATATATAAAGTTTGAATCATACAGTTTAACATTACATAATTTAAGCTTGCACCACTCTCCTGGTCTAGAGATATTATGTCTGTCAACCTACTATATGGGTCATGGGTTAATGGTGGGTCACTTAAAAAATACTCATACCCAACCCACCAACTACCCACATCTATGACCTATGTAGGTTATCCATACCCATGCTAATGCCTAAGAATGTGTCAGAAAGGTGTCAGATTAACAGAGAATGTTAGGGGAAATGAATGTCAGGCTACTATTGGGTATTTCAGAGTGTTCTGAGTAGTGACAGAATGATATTTCAGAATTCAGTAAAGAACTCCTTTTATCAGGTGATCTCCATTCTACAGGAAGGTAGAAAGGTAAAGTGTAGGTAGAATGAATGCAGAATATATACTGTCTATATAGAAAATCAGAGTGCATTAGGTGAAAACAGTGGCAAAAATCAGGTCTGGAAATGTATGTAAAAGTGCATGAGGAACTGCACCTTGTAGCTAACATGTAATAATACTTTCTATAATGTTCAGTAATGCAGAAATGAGTGACTATGCACCAGTGGGAATAGATATGACCAGGCAGGACATAGGGAGGACAGTTCTGTGTCACAACCCAATAACAAATTAATACTGGGCAGAGACTAGGACTCTGTCATGAGTTCCAAATACAAACCATTATTCATTCCTAAATTCTAAGTCCTTTAAGCGCCCAGTCATAGTGCCCATTCCTAAGAATACATTTACTGTGGAAGAAGTTCCTATTATTGCGTCTATTGTAGAATTACCAGAGTCATGTGACTTATCGGAAGATGCCAAACTGTTAAGGTCATACTCTCATAGGATCGGATCCGAAGGACTTCGGCCTCAGCTCGTACGCTGTGCCCCTTTCCCAAGTACTGTCCCTTATTTCAAGTACTAACAATAATGTGTCCGAAGGTCCAGATGAGTCTCATAGTTATATCCGGATGACTTCCGGATATCGGAAACACGTATAAGACTAATCCGGACGGATCCAGACTAGAAATGAACAGAGTATAGACTATCTGAAGATAGAGTCGGAAATGTAGACTATCGGAATTGATCCAAAGTCTCGGAGATTGACAAGAGTTGATAAGACTCAAGTCCGGAGGACAGAAAGAGGACAAACTAAGATGATATTCGAACTGAGGTACTACAGGACATATACACAGGCTTATATACTAAGAGGATAACGAAATGATCAGTAAGCAAAGGTCCAAGGCTATGTATGAAGCATATGCAAAGTTTATCAAACGCAAGTCGGAAATGAAGCATAGGTTAACGGATCAGTAATCATACCGGTAATAAGTATAACTGAAACACCAGGAAGAGGAAATATGTTAAGACCATGCACAAAGGGTAGGACTGATTCTGAGGGGCTTGGCTTCAGCTCATGCGCTGCGCCCCTTACCCAAGTATGTGCCCTTAATTTCAGATTGATGTCTGGAGAAGATCTGAAGATGTCCAAAGGATGTCCGAAGGCGCGGGAAACTTCGGAAGGACTTTCCGGACGAGTGCAAGTAACTTCCGGATGAGTGCGGGAAAGTTCCAGAGGAACTTCCGGAAATTACAATGAGGTTGCGTCCTGATACGGATATGTGTAATGGCTACTCAGGACAAGTCCTGAGTAGAAGCAAACAGAGGTATGGCTGCAAGGATAATGTCCGAAGCAGAATAGGTCCGGAGGACTGCGGGAAAGATCCGGACGAACTTCCGGAAACTTGGAGGAAGGTAGGATTGTAGGATCGGATGATCAGATGAGTTTCGGATCGGATGAATAGAGGATCAGAGGATCGGAGGAGCGGAGGAGCGGAGGAGCGGAGGAGCGGAGGAGCGGAGGAGCGGAGGAGCGGAGGAGCGGAGCTCCGGCCTAGGGAATTCCTCCCTAGGCCTAAGTGGATATTCACAAGGAAGGAACTAGTATGAGGACTTAGTGTCAAGACTAGTGCGAGGACTAATATGATATTCAGACTGAGGAACTACAGGACATATACAAGAGTTTATATACTAAGTGACTATCGGAAAGATCAATAAGCAAAGGTCCGAGGCTATGTATGAAGCATAAGCAAAGTTATCAAGCGCGAGTCAGAAATGAAGCATAGGTTAACGGATCAGTAAGCATACCGGTAGTAAGTATAACCGAGATACCGAGGACAAGGAATACCGAATAGAGGAATAGGCTGTGTTAACGTTATATGCACAGGAGATGAACTAAGAAGCTTATCGTATATCGGATCGGATCAGACCAGTGTAGAAACAACAACACTGAGAGGAACAAATGATGCTCCTGACTGTGTCTAAAAAGTTGTAGGTCGTGCGTTGCCTAGTCTGCGATACTTGAGATGGCAAGTGCGTTCGACCCTATAGGGGAAGCGAGTGCAGCAAGGATCTAGAAGCGTGCGCTGAAGCGAAGCGCGAGAAAGCGCAGGTGCGCACAAGGTATGAAGGCACAGGAACGCGCGCGCGTATACAGAAATGAGAGACTAAGCTTAAGTGAAGATATAAGCAAGATAAAAGATGTGAGATGTGTTGTGCTAATGAATAGATTTCTACTGCGACTTTCTAAGTAGTAAGTACTAGGTAAAGTTGGGGGAAAAAGTAAGTTCCTAATAGTATGTACTGCTGGCCCTTATATAGCGTGCCTAAGCGCGGTCATGCGGAGCCGAAGCGCTACCGAGTAGGTATGTAAAGATATATATGGGTGAGAGTCCATGATAAAAATAAAGGTGGAACACTATGCTAATAAAGGAAATGGAAATATACGCACTAGGGAGCTTGGTGGACAGTGGATGGATGCATCTGGATGGCTGGCGCCATAGGGCGTGCAAGCGCGGGAACGCGCGCGCGTGCGTATACATCGCGAAGCGCGGGAATGGTGCGCGCATGGCGCGCATTGCGCGGGAAAGCTGCGCCTCATATAGGAATTGCTGCAGACAGTACACAGAGTGGTGCTGCAAGTTGGTGCTGTATACTCCCTAGTGGAAACTGCCATATCACGCTATGAGAGGCATGATTCTCTACACCGGACCAGATCGGATGTCCGGACGAGAAGCGTGGATATACAGGATATGACATTAGGGCAATAGGACAAAGGATGAATGATGCAGGCTAGCTGCGGAGGTATGGAGGTCTGATGTATGGAGGTAAAGGGATCTGGATGTGGATGTGCAGAGGTGCAGGGATCTGGATGGGTACTGGAGACATGGATAGGGCATCTGAAGGTCCGGATGAGGCATGGGAAAATTATTGGATGTAGGTCCGGAATATGGGATATGACAAAATACCAAATAGGCTGTGTTTAACATTATATGAACAGGAAATGAAATAGGAAGCTTATCGGATATCGGATCAGAAACGGATCTATGCATCGGACTGGATCAGATCTAAGGGTCTGAAGTCCAGAAGAGAAGTGTGAATATATGGGATATGACACAAACCAGATGACTTCATACCATGTGACACTCTTGGAATGTTCCAGAGTCTTACTGCAGCTGCGGCACATGTCATGACATCATAGTTATATATAGAATCATATGATACCTTTAATTATTCTGATTGGTTAGTTAGTTCATACTCAATTTTGATCTATATATGTATATAGGTAGCTAGTTGTAGTTGATAGTTCTTTAGTTCAAACCTCTTATATCTCTAAGTGAGCAATCCAAGATGTACCTGCTGTCTATCTCTTTGTTGTGATCTTTCTTTGTTGGAGTCCTAGTCTCTGCCCTGCGTCAATTCGTTTTAAGGGGTTGTGACAGACTCAAACACAAGATAATCACAACAAGAACAAAGTAAAATTGAGCAGGTACATCTGGGCTGGTACAAGAAATATACAGACAAGAGGTTTGAACTAAAGAACTACCGACTACGAACTAGCTACCTATATACATATATTAAGTCAGAGACTGAAACTGAGTTCAAACTAACTACCAATTAGAATAAATGAAAGTATCGTATGATTCTATATGTAACTATGATGTCATAATACATGCTGCAGCAACAGCAAGGCTCTGGAACATTCCAAGAGTATTGCATGGTATGAGGTCATCAAGACTGGCATCTTCCAATAAGTCACATGATTCAATCACGGGCAAGTTTGGTAATTCTACAATAGAGGCAATAGTTGGAACATCTTCAACCATAAATATATTACTATATACAGGCACCTTATCCAAGTGCTTAAAAGAATAGTGGTTCATATGAGGTACTCATGACATTCTGAAGGTTTCTGATGGTTGTCTGACAGTCCAATTGTTGGGGCTGACAAATGTCCAATTAGACAGCTAGAAATTCAATCAGATAAAATAGCTTTTGACATATGTTTATAGTATTAGAGAGAGAGAGAATCTAAATAAATAAATGCTTTCCTTGAGCTCCTCAAAAGTATCTCTTCATATGCCAGGAGTTTGATAGCTGTAGCTGCCATCATTCTAGACTTTCATGCCAGTCTATTGCAATGTAGCTAAGGGCCTGATAAGGTTGCTATCACACAAATACAAAAGGCAAGGTTAGAGAATGAAAATTTTAGGATGCCAGTTGTCTATCACACATGGATGTAAGTACTGTAGTACTATATTTCACTCAATTCATCTGTCACATGTCACAAGCCATTCTGCCAGGTCAAAATTTGATGCTTGTCATGGGTCACATCAAGGATTGACAAATTCCTATGAAGTGTCACAGATGGAAGAAAATTCAACTACTCTGTCTTGCTGTTGTGCAGTTGAAATTAACATGGTTAAAATTAACTTTTGCCAAAAATTTCTACACTGTCATGTGTCACACCCTCAAATGCTGAGGTGACAAAATGGTGTACTGTAGTGTTTTGACCTTAGGTTTGTCACACTATTGCTTGCCTGACAAACCGAACCTATTTTTTGTGACAGTCACAGCAGTTTTGGGTCAGCGAACCTAATTTTGTGACATAATGTTATTTTATGTTTTTTTCTGATATGTTTTTTCAAGAAAATCTTCACCCAAACACTTGGTTTCTTCTGTTATTGTCATTTTGTATCTATTCCCTGTGTACAGAGTACACACAGTCCTCTACTGATCTCGTATATACAAACTTACTGCAAGTTTGTCACAATGTCATTATGTAATGCAGTGTTAATATTTCCATGGACCTAAGGTCGAAACGCTACAGTAGTGTGTCACACATCACAGGTGGTGCCGAATCAAGTGAAATACTACAGTATAAGAAGGCACCATAGTCCACAAGCACTACTGAAAATTTCTTGAAGGGGAATTGGTTGAAAAGTGTACAGCTAAAATCCAGTTGACTTAGACACAATCAACCCCCATTTAATTAGGGGTGGGTATGTAAGAGCTAGTTCGGAAACTCAATATTGGCCAATATTCAATTTGGCAATGTTTGCAGAATGTTCATCGGCATCATTCCAAGATGTCGGAGCTTGAACCTTGCTTCTCTCCTTACTGTACATATTATTGATGGATGTCTACCCACATCTTACACTAGAACGGCGCAAGAGGCTTTTTGCTGGTGCTGTCACAATCACTGTGATCTGTGCCCAATATACTACTCTTCTCATGGCCCGACCTGGAGTTAATGTTCCCCCTCAGTCCAAAGCCCCCCCTGCCCAGTGGAATGACACTGAGACTGCAACCCTTGTGGACTATCTATACGATCATCGCTCAGAGGCTGAAGAGGGAGGCAACTTCAAGCAACAGGTTCTCAGCTCTGCTGCAGAGTACATCAACAATCACGAGATGCTTCAATCCACTCGGGCAGGCCCGCTGAAGACAGCTAAATCCACTCGAAACAAGTGGACTTCAGTATGTCCGATTTGATCTAAGCTGACGAGTCCTCTAGCTCAAAAATACCTTTCATGCCATTGAGAAGTATCGCAATCAGACAGGGGTCCACTGGGACAATGAGACTGGAGGTGGAATTGAAGGACCTTCGGCTGCGACTGTATGGACATCGTATACCAAGGTATTTCCCCTCGTTTCTATATTTATTTTAGAACTAACATCCTCTTAGGCAAATAATCTCATGCGTCCATTCCACAACAAAGGATGGGAGCATTATGAAAAAATGCAGACCATTATTCCATTTGGTGGCACTAGAGGACGTTGAAGGGTACAACAATTCAGATGGTGAGTCTGAACAATGTTGGGTCTTGCAGAACCTAGCTGCTATTCGACCCTAAAGGGTTTCTGGACCAGGCTCAAGGCTCAGAGAAGAGGAAATATGATAGAAACTTGCTGATCTCTCAGACTCATAGTAAAACTGGTGAAAGGTAACTTCATTATGTAAGCTAAGGTGCAAACATAACTATAGGTAAAACAGTCTCTACAAGCCCAGCCAGAAATGAATCCCTACAACGTCATGTTTTCCGTCCAGGTGGCGCTGCTCCCTCCATCACCAATCCTGACAGCGACCTTGCGGATGCTGCCCCACAGGCTGCTGGCCCATCAAGTGCTGCTGCCGGCCCATCAAGTGCTACTGCCAGCCCATCAAGTGCTGTTGCCAGCTCATCAAGCGCTGCCCCCACCACTACTTCCATCGCTAGCTCCACTCCTGCACATTCTACCGCTATGTCTACCTCTACCGCTGCTGGCTCTAATGCCAGCAAGCAACCGTATTCAGATGTGATGGGGGACGTTGAGACAACATCGATTGCCTCCACTCACATGTCATCCATGCAACCTCCTTCCACCACATTGGTATCATCCCCCTCATCCAAGAAACCACGGATGCCGGTGGTGTCCCAGAACAGCCGCATCACCAAGATCAGCAGTGCCGCCAAGGCTGCGAAGATCACACCGGCAGTGGCAGTTGTGGGGATGCAGGGCACCATCAATCGGCTCACAGACATCTTTGAATGGTTTGTCAGAGGAGGGCCTGATGGTGTGCAAGGTAGTGAGGACTTGGTCATGCGAGCCGTCAAGATCTTGGAAGGTGAAGACTCTGACATACCGCCGGACCAGCAGGCTGATTTGATCGCTATCATCGGCTCAAAGGGCAACGAACACTACCTCAAGTTCTATGTGACTCTCCAGGAGAAGCAGAGGAGGCATGCATTTGTGGAGAAGCTGATCGGCAAGTCAGTTGCTGCTGGTGATGCGGCTGGTCCAGCGCCTGCTGATGCTGAAATGACGGGCTGAGTCGTCTCACTTGGACCATGTTTGTTTGTTCCCAATCATGCTGTGTTCACTTGTTACTTGTTTCGCTATACTTTGTACTACTAGCTGTGACCAAATGTCTTTTGTGCCAATAAAAAAGTGCTTTGTTCATTGATTTGGAGCAGACTAAGTACTAAGTAAAACTACACATCACTAGCAGCATCCTCGTTGTCATCAGCAGCGTCCTCATCTTCATCGCTGTCCATGATATCAAGCCCTTCTAAACCACGTTCCAGTACAACGCGCTGATACTGAGTCCACATTGCTGCTGCAATGCGATCACGCATTGCAGCTCCTTGATGGAATTCATCCTCGTTATCCTCTTCAATAGCGGCCGCATCATCTTCTGTGACCACGTCAGCATCAAGACCATCCTCAAAAAAGCCGTCTTCATCGTCTTCATCATCAGCAGGTGGATCATCAGTAGGATCATATATACGTATGTAGTTATGCATGGCGCACAACGCGGCTGGAATTTGTGCTTGAATCTCCATAGCGTATGCAGGTGGTAGAAGTAGTATGCGATATCATTTCTTGAGAACACCAAAGATGCGCTCGATGATGTTTCGTGCTGACGCATGACGTAGATTGAATAATTCTTCTTTGTTTGAGGGCCTGTAAAACTTAGAACTTAGCACAATGTTTGCAAATAAATTGAGAACTTACCGTGTATTTGCGCGGCCCCATTCGGCAAGATGATAACGCACGCTTCAGTAGGGCACAAGTAGCCCGCGATGTAGAGGATATCCTGCATCAGCAAGAAAGTACTTTCCAGCGGGAGTGCGAAAGTCAACAGAGCATGCATCCTCGTAGACACGCGCATCAGTGGCCGACCCTTCCCAGCCCGTGAGCGTGTACGTGAAGTTGAGATCAAAATCACACGCAAAGAGGCAGTTCTGGGATACAAAGCCTTTGCGATTACGATAGACGGGATGTTCGATGGCCTTAGGCATGACGTGGATATGAGTACCGTCGAGCGCCCCAATAGCATCCTTGAAAAAGGGCCACCATTTGGGGTTCTTCCGAACTTTGCGAGAGACTGAACCATCTGGAAAGCATACATATTTCAGGTAGAAAGGGTCAGACATGAAAATGATAAGCATCTTGCGGAAATAACTGTATAATATCAAATACTGTCGCTCAAATTAAAATTAAAAACTTACCATGAAATCGTTTCGTTCGAGTGTTGGAATCTCTCGGCAACGTGCCTGATTGATAGGCCAGTCATGGAGGTGTAGAGAAAAATGGCAAGTTGTTCCTCGAGGGACACAAACCTGGAGTCTGAATGGCCCATGGTGCGAAGCTTGGAGATAAGCTCCACAAAAGCATTGGCATGCATGCCAAGCTCACACCTGATGCGCTCTGGGTGACCGGTGAGCAACTCAATAACCCAGTCTTGCCCGGATAGAGCTGAAGTATGGTAGGGTTCCGGATCCTTAGGATATATGGACTGTAGTATACTATGGGTGGCAGCAACAACAATGCTGATTACTAGTACCATACATTTCATTAGTCGTTCCCGGACCTCTGGCCGAGGATTCCTCACGAGCGCAGCTAGGCGTTGACGATCTATGGCGAACCTGGGTGGTTGATGATCATCCATGAGTGAATAAAGTATCATACCCTCGCTATCACTGATCATATCGATAACGGCCAAATTCAAGCTCCGACATCTCGGAACGATGCCGATGAACATTCTGCAAACATTGCCAAATTGAATATTGGCCAATATCGAGTTTCCGAACTAGCTCTAAGACCAACAGGTTTCAATGGTGTTCTCAAGTCAAAGTAGCTGCACCTGACCAATCAAAACGTGTGAATTTGACTTGTGACCTCCTGGGTAAAGACGATCCGGACACCACCCGAGTTCTTCCGGTCAAACCCCGCACTTGGTGTTCTCACATTCTCCATCAATACTTGTATCAAGTACAGCAATCATAGTCTCTGCTCATCGAGCACGACGCTCTGCTCAACATGAGTGCGCCAGGTCCAACGATGAAGACCTTTCAAAAGCGTTTTTATACTGTCATTCCCCGCTCCATATCTGCATCTTCACCTTCCACATCCCCAATTTCCCGCCGACGATCTGGTTCAACGCCTTCTGCTCGTTCTCTTTACAATGCGCCTACCAATTCCTCCAGTCCACTTGCTTTTTTTGACTCACCGCCTCCACCTCAGCCACAGCCTAGCAAACCCCACGTTCTCTCAACATCCCGCCTTCCTGTCAAGGCAGAGGGCGAGGGTTCTGCCCATCAATCACATGGACAGCCCCCATTTTCCTTGGCTCTAACATCACCTCAGGCAAACCCAAATTCCCCTCCCCACACTCCTCCTTCACACCAATCTTCCTCTTTCTTTCCTTACTCACCGTTCGCGCCGATACCCTTTTACAATATCGCCGTCGCAGACTCCGTCACCGACTCTCATCCACGAGAAAGGAAACAAAAGGTTCGCTACCATCTGGATGTTGGCGCTTATGGCATACCGAAGAAGACCAAAGCCCAAGTCTCAGGGAGAGGTATAGTCATAGGCGGCGGCAATAGCAATAGCAATAGTTGGCGAAAGATTGACCCCCACCCTCAGAAAGAGGATCTCAGTTTCGCCGTCCAAGTTGGTGAGGATGCCTATTTTATACAGGAGAATGCTATGGGCGTTGCAGATGGTGTTGGCGGTTGGTCAAGAGCCAAGACACCTGGTATGTTTGAAGACTTTCATCAGATTCTTCGTATACTTATCCATATGTCTCAGACGTTGGTTCATCAAAGCATATCTCCACAGATCCATCACCTAGTGCATTATTTGCCCGCCGACTAATGCACCACTGTTCGGCAGAGGCCCTCCAAGCCGAGACCTTATCATTCCATCGCCGAGATGCATCCCCTCCTCGGTCCAAATCACCCCACCGGCATCCGGCATCCACGGCCCACAATGCTGCATGGCCCTGGAAGGCCAAAATAGACGAACTTCATGAAGAGCTCGAAGACTCTTTAGAGGATCTTGAAGACGGACTGGATGTCCTAATGATCCTCGAACGTGCATATGAGACCACTCTCAAGGCCCATGTTATTCCAGAGCCTCCCTGTCCGCCTACGAAGGCAGCCTTATCTCCAGGACTCGCATCCATACCTGAGGAAGCACCTCTCACCAACTCTGCAGATTCCCCACAGTCCACCCCACACGCACCAGAACTTTCCCTTCCAAAGATGATCCCCCTCATGACAGGCTCTTCAACAGCGCTCGTCGCAGTCCTCCAACACTCTTCCAGCACGCCTCCCCCAGCTACCTCCCCACCCCGCCCATTCATCTTCCAGAATCCTCCAGATACAGCATCTCGCAAAGAAACTCATGACGCAGTACTCAAGATCGCCCATCTCGGAGACTGCATGGGTATGCTGGTGCGCGACGAGAACATCGCTTGGCGCAGCAAAGAGATGTGGACAGCCTTTAACACACCTGTGCAGCTCGGTCCCGCATCCTCTGCACGCCCTCTAGACGCCCAGATCCTCAGCCTCCCAGTCCAATCAGACGATATCCTCATTCTCGCTTCCGACGGGCTTTCTGATAACTTGTGGGATTATGAGGTACTGGACGAAGTAGTACGGTTCAAGCGGTCTTTCCTAAAGAGCAACAGGGAGGGTGGTGAGGGTCTTTTGGGCCGTCGAACGCTAGCAGGCATGCTGAGCGAAGCGCTCTGTTCCCGTGCGCGTCGCGTGAGCGAGAGAAGAGGGCGAGGAATTGAGGACGGCGTGTTTGATATGGAGGATGAGGTGCCGTTTGCATGTCGTGCAAGAGAATCAGGGAAACCATTCAGAGGCGGCAAGATAGATGGTGCGTTTATTGACTTCAAGACTTGCACTGTTCTCAAGAGTCTACAGATATTTCAGTATTGGTGGCTGTCATATCGCCCGCTACTGACGTCGTACGGAGCTCCTTGTAAGCACCAGTATCTATTGGAATCACTCGACAGATTGTTTTTTGTCTTCTTGTGGTCTTCAACACCCATCGCTCTATCACATTTGCATATGTATTACAATTTACCTTGGCAATGCTCTCATTCACATTTTGTATAGATAGAATCTACGCTGCGCCGAGATGTATAGCAGCATATTTTGTACGGAGTATCTAACTGGAGTTGGAAAGTAATTTGAGCCACCTTCGCTGTTCTCTCATTCTGCTACATAGAACTACACCAGGTGTTCAGTCCCTCGCTCCCCCTGCACCTGACTGTTGAGCTGATTCAGGGCCGAGCTCCCGGGTCGTGAATCTATCTTGTGGGAGGTCCTTCGTACTGCGTTTCCATCATGATTGATGCTTAATCGTCGCTGCGGTCGCTTGAAACTTTTGGGCGCCTGTCATGACCGCCTTTCCTCACTTTCTCAAGCTCGTTCACTACACCTTTCATAGTGCATGGAACTGGATTTTCTCTACTTGCTCACCTGATACTAGAGTAACGATATATCCAACTGGCTAAAATTCCGATACATATGGTACATCAATCATGACAAACATGCGGACTCAGAAAAAGGGTACTCCTAGAATGATACATATCGTACAACAACAATCGCAACAGGCACACGGACTCAGAAAGGATGAGTAGAAGCCCAGCACGAACAAAACTGACGGACCCATCACTAGTAGCAAAACTTGAAACACAACACACCAAAAATGAGAGCAACCAGTGCCATTCTCTGTTCATTCATTATTTCCTCGTTCATCGGACCGTCTCCCGCCCTACCTGTGAACCAGTCAAACCTATGCCCGATGAACATAACCTCTCCCCACTCAAGCAGGCCGATCAACCTCCCACCCTCGCTCGCCATGCTGATCAGCGCACTTTCGGCGACTGCGACAGCCCATCCTAGCCCTCTGAGTGAAGACCTGAGAGCTTTTGTGCGATTCGTATCTTTCCACAAATGACGGAACATATCATGCGCTATGTTTGCAATGACGGTCGCCATTGCGAGACTCATTGAAACAATGAACACGACAGAGCTCCTTGTGAAAAAGTATGTGAACGCGCCTAGGAATGCCGATGCTGTGCTAATCAGGAACAGCTCTGCGCTGTTGGGAGTGTAATCTAGATACGTCAGATTTGGGTAGAGCTTCATGAGTCCCCTGTCGCTTTTGGACCACATGTAAAAACGCCAGTATGATCTTTGACCATCGTTCCACCAAGGGTGAGTTGCGATAACACGAGGAGCAGGATAAAATCCTTCGCCCCTATGAGCAACAGAGAAGTCGCGCTTCTTCCGACAGAAATCGATGTCTTCTCCTCCGCCTGTTTTCGGGAACTGCAAGTCAAATTCCACACCATCCTGAACACGGCGGGCGATGAGATTGGTTGTGACACCCCATGGCATGTCACTCTCGTTCTCTGGCATTTTCGCAGCGATGTCCCAGAAGTAAGTCACGTCAGCAAGATGAACGGCATTGGTGAAGACAGTGCTGGCAACCAGGAAATAGCAATGAAACTAGCAGCCTGTGGATTCACACGAATGGCTTTCTCAGCCTCGATCAGGATGTCATCTTGAGGTGTGACATCGTCATCAAGGAATAGAATCCAATCCGCGGCAGATTCCTTCATGCCTCTGTTTCGTGACGCCGAGGCGCCAAGGTTACTTTCATTGATGCGGATGCGAATATCTGGGCGATGGGCATATTTTGCTTCTAGCTCGGTGATTTTAGGGCAGTGAGGAAAGGGAGCAGAACCCGGTAGCTTGGAATAATGATGATGTTCAAGGTCATTTTGCGAGTGGCGGCCGGGAAAGATGTCGCCAACGATGTTTCCAGTGCTGAAGCTGCCTCAGTCAACAGACCGAACGTCCATCCATCTGCATCTCGTTGAATATATCGTGCAGGTAGGCTTCCGCCAATGCCGTTGCAAAGTCTTGATGGTATCATTCTGGAGCAGCCCCATTTGCGGTACAGCGGGAAGAGGAATGGGTCCCCATCTTGATTAATAAAAACATTGGGTATGACTTGGCCGTCAAAGGCATTCATATGAGTGCGGTGGATAACGGGGAATGTGGGCATTCCAGGAAAAGTCACATCTGTGAAGGCGACGCATCCCACACCTTGAGGGACATGTTCGTGTTGTGCAATCAGCGTGAACTGTTCATGGATGTCTCTCATCCAGCTTTCATCGAGGAGAACGACATCATCACCCATTAGAACGAAATAATCCGCCATTTCCTTCCAAGCCCGACGTGCACACTGGCGCCAAATGGCGCAGACATGACCGCGGGGTACGTTGCAGATCTCGGTAGAAACATCCGTGATTCCCTCCTCTGATAAGAGTAATTCGATGTTTCACATTTCGCTGTTTCCCGCACGACGCAAGAGAAATTCGTCGTCGGCGTCAATTCTTCACCTGAAAGTGGACGAGTCCAAGTTCACGGATGTCACGCCAAGTAGTGCGTGCAAGGGATTTTGCAAAGGTTCGAAGGTTTCGAGGTTCTTCTCGGGTCCCTCGAGACCACAGGATGTGATGGGAAGTAGGATAGCGAATATAATGGTGGGCCGATTCAAGTATACGACCTTGCTCGTTTTGAAACTGCTCAAAAGCTCTGTTCGGGCAGTCTTATCGGTGCCATTAAGCATCTTCTCCATTTCCCCTCTGATCCAGTTCGCGGTCTTCATCATACCGGCTTCGAGGGACATCTTTGGAGTCCGAGTGTTCGTGTCATTCACACCTGTAAATTTGGTCCCCTGCGAGGGCCATGCTAATTTGCCTGACAACCAGACGCCATGCCCTAATTCCCGGAACCCTAGAGCACACTGACCGTCTGACGTACTCTCGGGACCTCCATCATACTGTTTATGATCTAATCTTCACTTGGAGCGAGCGCAACACTATTGAGACGGCAATACGACGGTCCGCCGAGGTCTCCGGCGCTCGCCGAGTCAAGTTTGTCATCTCTTGGTTATCCGATTTCCCACTGCAACTTCAGATAAAAAGGGCTTCATCACTTCCATGTAACATTGCACCCTACTTCCATGCAACATATGTGTGTCGCTTTTCCGGTTGTCGGATGACACTTAGACGCTGGGGGTCGTTTACCTCAAATGAGTGTTGGATTGCAATTGGTTGGGATGGATGTAATCCCATTGTCTTGGATGTGACTCTGCAAGACCATCGGTCGTCCCGCCCTCTGCTGCTACCGCTACTGTAAGAACAAATCTTACCCAAATCGCGGCCCAATCCACGGTGTCAAGGTCCGTTCACAATGCCTCGTCACTGACCGTCTTCACCCCTCCCCATAGGTCAGAATTTTCGACCTCGGCCGGAAGCGTGCCTCTGGATGGGTTCCCTTTTTTCTCTTGTCTCGTCTCCGATGAGTATGAGGAGCTGAGTTCCCAGGCGCCTGAAGTAGCTCGCATCTGCGCCAACAAGTCCGTGACCAAGACATCACATCAGGCAAGGACTCATCAAACAAGATGTTGAGTTACGCGGATGCTGATAGGTTCACGACTCGGATGTGAATTTGTATATGTTTTACGTGTTCCAACCAGGTTTCATGCTGGTATACGCGGTGCTGGGGGACGCTTTACGACACTGTCGCGCGGGTAAACATCGGGCAGATAATCCTCACTATCTGTTACAAGGAACTGAATGCTGTGGTCACACAGGAATCTCTGCCGTGCACGGTACAAGTTCCCAGGCTAGCAAAAGATTGTTGTGTTGAAGAAGTGAGGCTTTACAAATGTGGGGCGTGTGATGACTACTTGAACCTTCAGGAGGAGATAAGATTTTTGAAGTGCGTATCATTGTATGCGGTTATCCGGGATATCTTAAATTGATGCATATGACGTTTAGGGATGGGGCCCATTCGAGTCAGCTGGGCCCGTCGAAGCAGGATTTGCGTGCACGACTTGAAGCTAGATATGTGGTGATATCATTCACTCACACACCGAGGACATGGCGTGATTGATTGACAAAGTACTTGACTTTCAGGCTGCCCTTTTATTCACTACATCATCCAACGTGGGTGATGGTTAGGGGAACAAGGGCAAATATTAAAAACCTACATGCGTATGCGAGGATTCGTTATGTGACACAAACTGGAGGGTGTTTGTTGTTGTACTGCATTGTAGGAACAGGTACTATCGTGCGATTTGTAATATGAAATGAGTGGAGTTACATAAACGTGGATTACACGGAGTGTTAGTGAGGTAAACTTAATGTTTGCAGTAGGTAAAAAGCAGACCGTTAATCACGCGACGGCGGCCAGCCGGATGTATAACGTTAGGCTAACGTGAAGTATTACAAGCACACCGCTCCAAAGGTGGATACTTCGTTAACGCTTCTTCTAAGTACCAACCCCCAAAATCTACTTTTAAATTCTGCTCCTCTTGGATGATCTTGTTCAAGACCGCCCACCATGCCCTTTGAGCGATATTTAACACATAACGAGCCGCAGCGGAGTGGGCAGTACTCTAATCACTACGGCGATTACAACGATAGTCGTTACAATGTCGATGACGGTAATGCTTACTCTAATGGGCTTCAGTTTCAGATACCTCAGTTCATGTACAATGGACCTCCAATATTAGCCCCAGGTGGTGGTGCGGAGGTTCTACCAGCTGGTCTTCTTGACAGCCCAGGTTCGTTTGCTTCATCCTGGTTTACAAACAATGGCTTTGCGCCGTGAGTACAAAATAATACCTGTGATATTCTCTAATACTCTTTTCGTATAGTTTTCATTCTTCGCAGTCGAGACACCAAGCGAGCGTGGAGGCAGCATCTGGTGCTAGCAATGCGCAATCGAGCAATTGCTATGATGCCTATTCGAACGTACCTCATTCTATACAGTATCCCCAGGTCGACTATTCTCACCCACCCCCATCTCCTCCAACACAAGCTACCTCGAATCCCTCCTTCACAGCCGCAGATATCCTCAAACTCAATACTGCAGCTATATTATCTACGCCATCTCCCATAGGCCTTCCTATTTACTCCTCTTCTGGTTTCGACCTTCTCTCTCTCCTTTCCCGCGTAGTCACCCGTCCCCACCCAGTCATCGTCCTCGGCCCCGTCGACAGTTCTTGCTCCTTTACTGTCGTCGATGTCCGTCGCCATGACTGTCCCATCATCTACGCCTCCCCCAGTTTCTATCGCCTGACAGGCTACGCTGAACATGAGGTTCTCGGTCGCAATTGTCGCTTCTTGCAGTCTCCCGATGGAAACGTACAAAAGGGTGAGGAGCGTGGCTTTGTCCGACCAGATGCTGTAGCGCATTTGAAAAAATCACTCTCCGCGGACAAGGAGTGCCAAACCCTTATCACTAACTACCGCAAAGGCGGACAGGCCTTCATCAATCTCGTCACCGTGATCCCCCTCAGGGGCGGCATATCAAACCGTCCAGAAGAAGCGGACAAGGTTGTCTATCACGTTGGCTTCCAGGTCGATCTCACAGAACAACCCAATGCGATTTTGCAGAAACTGCGCGATGGGAGTTACATCGTCAATTACACCGTGGGCGCAGGCGCACCGGTGCCATCCTCTCTCGGGCCCCCGTCGAGAGGTCGACTTATATTGCCTTCCAACAGCGTGCTAAGCAAAGACTTGCGTAGTCTGATCACAGACGCCAAATTCACCTCTTCAGTCCCCCTCTCCACGAGCGTCAATATCCCTCCATCTTCAGCCACTCCTGATAAGCCTGACACTCATGACGGCAACCAGCTCCTGCATATGCTCCTTCTCGAAAAATCCCCTGACTTTATCATCGTTCTCAGCCTCAAAGGCGCCTTTCTCTACGTCGCCCCGAGCGTGCGCCTCGTCCTGGGATACGAACCCGAGGAACTCGTCGGAAAGAGTATATCTGACTACTGCCACCCTGCAGACCTCGTCCCACTCATGCGCGAGCTCAAAGAGTCCTCTATCACGCCCAACACTCCATCAGCCGAATCCACCTCCCCCATACCATCTAGCTTGCCAAATCCAGCTAACCAACCCAAAACAGTCGACCTCCTCTTCCGCGCCCGTGCCAAATCCTCTGAATACACTTGGATTGAATGCCGGGGTCGCCTCCACGTTGAACCTGGCAAAGGTCGCAAAGCCATCATCCTCTCCGGCCGTAGCAAATGGATGCCCTCGCTCAGCTGGCGCTCGATCGCCCATGCTGGCGGGCTTGGCAAACAGGAGGTATGGGGCATGGTGAGCGCAAACGGGACTGTACTTGTCACCAGCGCCAGTGTGCGCGATATGCTTGGATGGAGTGTTGGTGAGGTTATCGGCATGTCTTTGGGTGCGATGGTCATTGGTGGGGATCGAGGCCATGTGGAGGCGGCGATTCAGCGCGCCAATGGAGATGAGGCGCAGGTACGTGGACATGCGGAGGGCGAGTCGTCTGCAATGGTATGCACGATGCTGCGTAAAGATCGTACGACAATGCTCGTGCGGGCTCGTAATCTACCGTCCACCCTCCCCAACCCTAAGCTCGACGCCCTCCCAAACACCCTCCACATCGCTCGCTCAACCGCTCGTCATACAAATCACGGTGCTCAGCGACTCGAGTGGCTCCGATACGCTGATTCACGCCGAGGCTAATGATGTATTTGATGAGCTAGATACCACGCGGGGGAGTAGTTGGCAGTATGAGCTGCAGCAGTTGCGGTTTGCGAATCAGAGGTTGTGTGAGGAAGTTGATGCGTTGGAGGTGCGTGGGGCCGGAATACCACCAGGAACAGCTAACACCAACGACACCAAGAACAACACCAACACCAACATTCCACGTTGGTCCACCCACATGATAGTGCCGACTGGTCGACGCTCATGGGTAGCCACACGAGCTCTGCATTGTCGTCGTCATTGGCGCACATGAATCCTGCAATCCGCTTGCCCACTTCGACATCCCTCAAACGTACATGGCACTCTGAGGACGGGCCTGGGTGACACTGATTTTGTTAGTTTTCTCTCTTGATTCCCACACGGATACTGTCAATACCCCCTGCTTGGCTCTCTCTAATCCTGTTCTCGCATCGCACACGCTATCGCCAACCCCAACATCGCTATACACGCATGCAACATGTAAACATCTGTACGTTGTTCGACAAACTCCGCGTTGACGCTGTCCTTGTATATGAGTACTTCTTCATGGTCCTATTCTTCTCTTTGCATTTCGATTTGGCTATGGTACCGTGTACATTGCACTAATAT
>JABBWF010000407.1:0-27492 GCA_016647645.1 Suillus variegatus
GACCCTGTTACATTGGTTGCTCGCTGTGATACTAATTAGTGAGTCCATCCAGCCTAATAGTTGGTCCTTTGTAGTGAATGATGGCCTAGCATGATCATTAAACTATTAAAGAACGATGAGCATCATATATTCACATTTTACCATCATTTACCCATTTCAACTTCAGAAATTTGATGATTTGAGTCTGGGGTGAGGTTTTTCAGCTAAGAACTTCCCTAACTCCCATTCACCTTCATCGTGAAAAGGGTAGTAATGGCTTATCTTTCCACTGATACACATATGGATCACCATCCAACCTATCGAGCATATTTCTCTGCCGATGCCGAAGATGTATCCAGACTGCGGATGGCAAGTACCAGTAGCGGGTATTCGATCACTTCCACATCGACGGAATACAGGAGGGATGGGTACTTCTTGCGGTCATGCTTCGAATGGCCAACAGGTAGGCTCAGAATTGAGATGCTGAATCAGTGCCTCGACAGACAGAAAGTCTCCCAAATTGCAGTTGGGACATAACCTGCCAAATATAAGTGCACATATATATTATACTGGTAAGATTGAGCTCAACAGGATATAGTACTCACATTGCAGTATAGCCCTCAGGCTGTTGTCGTGACTGGTTTGAAACTGCTCAATCTTTCAAAGTCCGCAACAACGCATCTCTGGTTTACACTGGCAGTCAGCCTACTACGTATCGCCTGCTGTACTATCAACTGAGAGGACAATGGAATTGCCCCTTCATCCCCTGTTTCCTCTCTTCCTCAGTCAAGCAGTCCTGCTCCCACTAACTCGAGCTCTGCAACTCGTGTTGAACCGACTTCCTTTGATCTTTTCAAGAAGACAAACTACTCCCACTCTCCTCATTTGATGAGCTCTGACATAGGTTCTATTTCTGATACAGGTTCTTCCCTTATTCCCCTCTCCCCAGTGGATGAGGTGCCTAAACCTCCTGAGGCAAGGGAGAGTATATTATATAAGGTATGTAATCCCCAAATGCAAACTGGAACATGGTTATATAGGTATTTTTCCAAGTCTCCTTCACATTGTGGAAAGCTGGGCCCCAAAACGCCTTCCCAGCATGGAAAGGCTGGCCTTCAAGCCACATCTCCTTCCCGTCGTGGACAGTACTTGCATGAGCGAATGTCCAAAAGTTACATTACATACCCTCTCCATCAACATCAAGCTCCACTGGAGCTCCGATTTGCAGCCTGTGTTTCAGGGCGAGGATGTAGGCCAGAATTCACTGCCGAAGAAGTTAATGAGGTATGTTTCTCATTGTAAAATGTTCCTCAGGTTTAATTCACAGGTCGAAAGCGGGAGGAATTAATTTACAGGGGCCTCTCGCATCTGAGCCTTGCAACTTTGCACTCATTATTCAAGTCAAAGCTTGCTAGTCGTGAAGCTGCATGCCAACATCTTGTGTTGACAGTGTGGGAAGTCGAGGAGTCAGAACGGTTCACAGCATTCCTGAATGGACTCCATCGTGAGAACCAAGACCGCCTCCTTTTCAGTGATGAAGAATTGAAAAAGGTCAGAAATGTTTTTTCTGACCGGTCACAAGAACAAATCAATGACGACACAAGCTATCTTCAAGCCGTCTATGATGAGGATTGCGAAATTTTTTGCACTGTCTCTGCCCAAGCCGAGGTGCTCACAAAGCACTTGGGCTCTCACATCAAGGAAGACATTTTGGGTTCCATGGGAAAGTCTTCTCACTCACCCCACTTCATTGGTAAATCTGGTCCATCTTCAGACACAGATGATATCATGGATGATGATGAATCCGATGATGATGACGACGGCGATGGCAACAAGGCAGCCGATGGTGGTGTTGACGGGTAGTCACAACGGCCCAGAACTTCCTAAATCTTCAAATCATGGTATGTAATTTTCATTTTTGACTATTTTGCTCACACTGATCCATATCGTAGTAGATAACCACCCATTGTCGGATAGCACTGTTCATATATCACTTCTTGAAACACCACATCTTTTCCCCTGTCTATTCAATATGCTTCTTCAACTACCACCGGTTTCCCCTTTCTTCTTGAAACACTGCCACCTATTCAATCCGCTTCTCGAACCGCTTTGAACCTTCCTTTGATCTTCACGTAAATATCCTGATATCGACTACAACGTGTTTCATTGCTCCAAGTCTGTAAGTCGTGTACCGAGTCTGTGTCCCCCTATTCTGTATGTATGAAATTGCATGAAGTGCATGTGACTTTTGGATGTGCGATTTTGTACTTATCTTCTTGACCACTACCTGCATGCCAGGTGGGCGTGGTTCACAGCGCAAGGGTAAAGCTGCCATCCCCAAGCCGCCTAGGGGATCAGGCCTCAATACTTCTGGTCTCCTAGCTGCAGGTCAACTAAATCTTTCCGCAGAGCAACCTCAAATGTCGGCTTTCAATTTTGATCCATATGCACAGTCTGTAGGAGAGCGCCAAGGTGAGTAGATTAGGAACGCGTCCATTGATTGCTAATCAGTTGTGCAGCCATGCAGCAACAGTTTCACGATGCCCATGGCTCATCATCTTACGGAGATGGATCATCGTACGGTCCCATGCAGGGCTCGTCAACTTACGGAGATGGAGGTGGGCTGTCATCGTACAGTCCTGCGCAGGGCTTGTCGACTTACGGAGATGGAGGTGGGCCGTCATTGTACAGTCCCGCGCAGGGCTCGTCGACTTACAGAGATGGAGGTGGGCCGTCATTGTACGGTCCCGCGCAGGGCTCGTCAACTTACAGAGATGGAGGTGGGCCGTCATTGTATGGTCCTGTGCAGGGCTCGTCAACTTACAGAGATGGAGGTGGGCTGTCATTGTACGGTCCCGTGCAGGGCTCGTCGACTTATGGAGATGGAGGTGGGCCGTCATTGTACGGTCCCGTGCAGGGCTCATCGACTTACGGAGATGGAGGCGGGCCGTCATCATATGGTCCCGTGCAGGGCTCATTGTCTTATGAGGATGACGACTTCTATAATCACTTCCGGGATGCTCGACTCGACTTAGGTCCATCCTTCGCTGATTTCCTGCCTGATCACCATCCTAGACAGGTAACACCCATGCCTCAGTGGATCGAGGAGGCGCCAGACGGGGGCTCCAATGTCGCAGAACAGGGGGATCCATTGCCCCCGGCCTCAAATTCGATGATGATCCAACAGGGAGAAATTCCTGTATCGGAAGTAGTACATGTGAGTATTTTCTTTTGTTAATTGTTGGTTAAATTTAACAATGTGCCCACAGACAGCGGGACCCACGAGGACAACCCGAGCGCGCACAGCCCGGCGTGTCAATATGCCTGTGACACCATACCTAGTGTCACAAACCCCCACCATTTCCACCGAACAGCACGAGACACCAGACAACACTCAAGATGAAGTGTCGTCGTCTCAAAACATCATCCAACTGGCAAAGGACGACATCAATCATGCAATGGGGGGCGCCAAAGTCCTGATCACATGACTCCTATTCTCAAGGAATGCGATGGTGTACTCTAGACATAAAAAGAGGCGCTTCGTCGATAAGGCCATTGAAGACTCAATCCCGCAGTTTTACGGGCCCAATGGTGAGTTTTGTATATTTGGATTAGACTTTTTTGCTAATCTTCATAGTTGTATTTCAGTCCTTCATCACAAATGCACACCGTAAACAGGTTGCGAATGCCCTGTCTGCTAAACGCAGAAAAATGATTGATTTCGCGCGGGATGGCATTTGCGACACGTTCCAACTGTTAGCCCCACAAGGACACTTGTTACCACCAACCCAGTATCACATTGCCAGGATCAGCCGCCTCATTCAGGGCGCTGACCGTCTCATGTTCATGCATGATTTTTATTTCAACGAGGTACATCGAGCGATTATCAAGTTTTACTATCTACTTACTACATCTTTCACAGAATGACAATATAATTGTTCGTGCAAAATTCCAGAACAGATTCGTTATGGCCAATGTCATCAGATTCGTGTGGTATTGGGGCTCCACATCGTTCCTCGACACATCTTCACTCAAGGCCATCAAGAATGTCGTAGGCGTAGCTGGCGCAGCTATGCACTGCGCATTGTACGAACAAGCAAAGGTGCAGTTGGATATAGACCCATTCGGTGGAAAAGCCCACAACAACAAATTCAAAGAAATCATTGGCGCAATGGATGGACTTACGGGCGTGGAAAAGATTGAGTTGGAGCAGCATTTACAGTATATATTGGAGATTGGACCATCACAAGCACAGGGTGACGAGAGCTCGTCGACATCTGACTCAGGGATCAGTGATTGATGTACTAGATAATCATGATGTATTAGTAGTAGCACTAACAAGATAATCGAGCCAATAACACAGGATCTTGCGTCAGACTGTCTCTTAAGGTGTCAGGGTCTAACTTAACCAAAAATGGGTGTTACGGACACTGACCTGAGCTAACTAAAATGTATTTGCACACGAGCATTTGGTGGGCCTTTGGTGAGCGCTTTCAAGACAAGTCACGTTTGCTGATGTTGAAACTCTAGTGATGGCCAGGTCCGGTCCTGAACCACGGTTCGAACCCGAACCGTTTCGAACCTGACCGAAGTCCGGTTCAAAGTTCGGGCAATAGGGGGAACCGAACCGTCGGTCCAGTCCACGGTTCGAGGACTTGCAGAATTCTCGAACCTGGTTCGAACAGGTCCGAACAGGTTCGAACCGATTGTCAACGAGGGATGGGTGAGCGAGTCGCCCAGCATAGAGGAAATCATAGCTCCCAACGGATTATCAGGCTGAGTGCGTGGCGGAGGAATTGCAAAGTACAACATTGCTATCTCCTGTAGTGTCTAAACGGTGCAGTTTGTCTTTAGAAAATCAAGCAAGCAATAATCATTTGACTCACCGTCCGAACCTCCCTGGTCGCTAAGACGCCACCTTTAGATTGATATGTTCCACAAAGCCTCACCCAGCTCTCGCGTATCACTTTATTCTTCTCCCCATTTGCACGTTGACATGTCAAGACAGCAAGCTGACAGAAGTTGAGCACAGGCTCAGTCATATGTGTGATTTCACCCGTAGGAGTGACAGGCAATGGAGATGATTGCAGTGGCGAAATCAGTTTCGGTCAAGATGAAATCACTTGTGCAATGAACTGCGAAATGAATGTGCGAGCTCCGACGATGTTGCCATTTTGTAGATATCTGTGATGAGAAGTCATGAACCGGGGAACGAAGGAAATGGTATGGACATGAGTTCCAACTTACGGAAGTGTACCTTGAAGGGCAAAGTTCCCTAGAGCTCCGCCCGCTGCTGACCATTCTATCATCATGTTCGCTAGTGAACGTGCGCTATCCCTTTTTCCTGACACAAGGAAGTGAGGTTCTGCCGCATCGAAAGCCCCATCTACACATCGTGAGCACGACAGTCAGTTTTGTAGATACTGCCGCATATACCTTTATATAAGAGCTCTCCGATATAGTGATGCAGGTCTTGGTCACCTGTGGGACAATGCTGGCTAACTTTCAGGAGTTCTCTCGCACTCTGGAAGAGCACGTCGATGGCAGTGTCGTACTGCCCAGACTTGCTGTACCGTGAAGTGAAGGTGCGTGTTTTCTGGTGCGCTTTGTAGGGCTGCCCAGACGCGACAAGCGGTAGGATCGCGTTCAGGGCGCGAGAAGATGAACCGGATTGTATATGAAGTTTGACATTTTTTGGGTCCGGTTCTCGGTTCAAACCCTTGCTGAACCGGAACCGGACCATTATTGGACCGAACCGATGGTCCGGTCCATGGTTCTGCTTACTGAGAGGACTGAACCGATGGTCCGGTCCACGGTTCTCTGAATTTCCTAGAGAACCGGACCGAACCGGACCTGTCCATCACTATGAAACTCTCATAAGAATATAAATTGGGTTACAAATGCTAATGGTTCTTTCCATGATAAAGTCTTATATTACTAGGTAGTTTAAAACATAAATGAAGGGATATGGTATGAGTCAACAAAAATGACTTAACTATGCAATTTGCACATTGATTGCTGCGACGGCACAATGTTGTGATCTTGTTGTGAACTCCTCATAGGAAACTTAATTTTCAGACATACATTGCTACGTACCGATAAATCAAATTTATCGTGGTATACATACCCATGCATAGTTAGCCTAAACAAAATGATATCCTACTGTAGTTCTCACGGCCACCATATCACGGACTCATCAATTCTCTGATGCTGATCCATACTCTCGATAAGGGGAGGTTTCAAAGCTGAGGCCTGGAGTAAGAGGGCGAGAGAGACGTGATGTTGTTCCTAGATGTTTGGATACAGGTAGTAATGAAGATAAGTAAGGTAAACCCTCATTTTGGTATCTTGGCGAAAACTTTCGTTTAGAATCGGTGACGAGTTTGAGTGGAGGCGTGGAAGCGAACAGCCTTAAGGGTCCTGGGCGTCTATTGAAACGAGGCAAGTGAAGCACCATAAAACGCGTGATACACGCCCCTCTGCTTAGACAAAGATACAGTCCGTCCAAAGTCCACCTCAAGACCACCAACATCCGGTAAAATGTCGCACATTATTCCAATCATCACTCCCCTGCGAGAGTTTAAAGGCCATGAAGAAGGCATAAATGCAGTTGCAGTTTTCCCCGATAAACGACGGATGGTTACGGGCTCGGCCGACAAGACGCTTTGTCTGTGGGACTTGGAGACAGGTGTTGTGTTGAAGAAGATGGAAGGGCATCGCAATGGGGTGACGAGATTGGCAGTATCACGAGATGGACAATTGATAGCAAGCGGTGATAAAAGCGGAGAGGTCATTATTTGGCACGGAGCAACTGGCGAACCATTTACCAAAATCAAAGCACACTACAATCCGATCATCTCGCTGGATTTTTCTCGCGATGGGACACTGCTGGCCAGCGCCACTTTTTCATATGACAAAACGACGCAACTGTGGAATACCAAAACCTGGGAGCTGCAAGGAAATCCGATCAACTATATATATGTCCGCTGCGTACGGTTTTCACCATCTGGGGAACTTCTTGCCATCGCGACAGACGACAATATTCAAATTTACAATTCAGGCACAATGCAGTGTGTCGCAAAGTTCAAGGCTCACAAGTCATGGAACGTGTCACTCGCGTGGACGCCCGATGGCACACGCCTTCTCACAGGCGGCTATAATTCTGATCCTACCATACGCGAATGGAATACAACAACATGGGAGCAAGTCGGTGATCCCTGGATGGGCCACATTGAGCAAATCAATGCCATTGCCATTCATCCTGCTGGCACGCTCGCCGCCTCCACATCTACGGACAAACGCATCCGTCTCTGGCGGCTCTCAGGTCGGCAAACCATTGCCGTTTTCAAGAACTCATTCGACGGGATGTGCATCACTTTCTCCGTGGACGGCAACCACATCCTCAGCGGAGGCACCGATAAGATGATCTCACAGTGGACAGTACCTCAGGGTACTCATCCAAAGGCATGTTTCCGTCCCTGAAGGCCTGACTAATACCACAAATCGAGCATGCTTCTTGCAGACTATCGCCATTACTACCGATGCAAACAACCATACTCCCTACGCCCATCGCTCAAAGGCATGTTTCTGTCCTTGACTCACATATACTAAAATTTGAGCGTCTTTTGTGCAGATCCTAGTCATCACGACCTCCCGTATTGCATGTGTAAACGGAGATTTATCTACCGCCGAAGACCTACTCACCCAAGATATCAACACCAATCCAAACAACCATACTTCCTATGCTCATCGCTCATTCGTTATGGCGCGAAAACACGACTGGGACCATGCCCTTCGGGATGCAATGAATGTGAGATTTGCTGACCCGTCTTCGCTCCCTTATGAATGACTGACTCGATGGCGACACAGTCCATCAACATTGAGCCCTCATTAACAGGCTACATCTCCAAGGGCATTGCCCTCTGCGGAACAGGCCGTGTCCTAGATGCGAGGGCAGCATTTGACGTTGCATCGATGTACACGGACCAAGACTCACAAATCCTCCATTTTCTGCTCTTGATCAAAGTATGTTGCAGTTGCCTCGCATACTCTCCATTTCATCGTGTTTTTAGGCCATCGCGCTATTCAATGCAGATCAACATGACGAGGCAAACCTGCTCCTCAAAGAACTCACCACCGGTTGTCCGAATGCCGACACTCGCGCATGTTGTATTGTGGAAGTAAGCATCGTGGAGCCACGCTGAGTCATCTGCATCGACGCTAATCTTTGCAAACTTGCATATTAGGCATATCTTCGTGTTCAACTTGGACTCGAATCCTTGGATGGCGCACGTCACGACGAAGCCGCTGTCCATTTCACTGCCGCTATCGACTGCAGCAATTTACCGTCGAAATCAAACATTGATGAAATTTACGAGGATTTGGTGGTGGTACGTCAACACACACCCGAAACGCTTTCATAACCGAATCTCTTGTTCAGCTCTTCGGCTGGGATCTCAAATCGCTGTGGTTGACTGCACACCAGAAACGCTGCGATGCACTGCTTCTGGCAGGTAAACTTCAAGATGCCGTGAGATCATACCGATACATGATGGACAGTATCGACGAAACAACGAGGGCCATCTGCCTTGAATGGTCCAACGGTAAGTCTGGAGTTTGCAATGTCATGCAGGCTACAATCCTCACTCGCATTTCACTTAGCTTTTACGGAAAAATGCAGCGCGCCCCTTCTTACCGACGGAGATGCTGCCCTCACTGCAAGCGATTTTGATCGGGCGATTGATTTGTACTCGGCGGTGATCAACCTGGATTTTGTATCCGATGTCGTCTTTGAAAATCGCAGCAGGGCAAAGTTGGCAAAAATGCTTTGGATAGAAGCACTCCTCGATGCGCAAAAGGTACGATGGCATCTATGTTTCCGTAGCCTGTGTTGACTTCGGTGATGCATAGGTCATGGAACTCAATCCTTCGTCTCATGTTGGATACGAGTTGATGCATACAGCGCTGCGTGGGGCGCAACGTTACGACGAAGCCATCGAGGCCTTCAAAATCATGTTGTCCAAGTTGGACAATTCTCCCAATGCTCAGATACGAGGTAAGACATAGGACACTTCTGTATGATCTCGGAATGCCTATCTCGTTCTGTAGATCTGCGTCAGCAGTATGTCTCTCCATCAGAAGCGGAAGACGCCATTCAAAGAGTTGTTCGGATTGAACTCGAATATGCCCCGCTACGTCTACTGAATACCTCCACGGGTCTTTTGTGCGATAGAGTGGCACAAATAAACACCTTCAAAACAAGTGCAGAGTACAACGAGCTTGTCTCATTTCCAACGAAGGATTCGAATATCCGAGCAGAGCGCATCAAAGATGTAGTGGCAACGTACTTCCGTTGCGTCTTACTATCACACAGGTGGGAGGAGATGGAGGCGCTACTGCAAGACATCCAAGATAAAGATGTGCGTGGGTTGAAGGGACTTGCTGGGATCGCGAAACTGCAGTCGTTCTGCAATGTCGCTCGTGATGCCGGATATCGCTGGGCGTGGATGGACACGTGCTGCATCGACAAGAGGAGCAACACCGAGCTTCAAGAATCGGTGAACTCCATGTTCGTCTGGTACCGCCATTCAGCGCTCACTATGGTCTACCTATCCGATGTACCCTCTTCATCTGAACCCGGCGCATTAGCGAGCAGTGTCTGGAACAAGCGAGGATGGACCTTTCAAGAGTTCGTCGCTCCGAAAGTTGTATTATTCTATCAAAAGGATTGGTCATTATATCTGAATGATCGCTCTTCCAACCACAAAGAGTCCCCTGCAATCATGAAGGAGTTGCAGGATGCGACAGGAATAGATGCACGGGCCCTGATCTCCTTTCGTCCTGGGATGAGCGACGCCCGACAGAGACTTCAATGGGCGTCATCTCGGGTCACCACATTGCAAGAAGATGTCGCATACTCATTATTTGGGATCTTTAGTATCCACCTACCTGTAATCTATGGGGAGAAGAAGCAGAACGCGCTCGGGCGACTCTTGCAGGAGATCGTGGCTCGGTCGGGAGACATCACGGTCCTCGACTGGGTCGGACAACCTTCCGAGTTCAATAGCTGTCTTCCGGCCTGTATCACTTCTTACGCCACTCCTCCATGCACCCTTCCATCCTTGTCCGAAGATCAGATTCAGACAACTATTTCTTCCCTGCGAGAAAATCCCATGGCTGTGGATTTGGCTTCAGAACTTTACGACCGGCTTGACAACACGAGCGCTGCTCGTTTCGCGAACTGCAGACTACATCTGCCTTGTATGGTATTCCCCGTCACACAAGTCGGTCTGAGCTATAGTACATCCCAGGAGAGTCAATATGAAGTCAAGGCGGACGGGCTTTGTGACCTGCTGATCACCACTCACCAGTTCTTGCGGAGGCCCACTCAGCAAACCTTCATGCTCGTCCGTCCCTGGGATCGGTCTCTCCTCGAGTTACCTGACCTTCAAGACGATACAGAGAGCGAAGGGGATGATTGGATGCCGCTTTCGTCTCCATCTGACAGAGCACCTAGCCGTTCTGTTGTAAATCAGGAGGTGAATGACCTAGACTCGCGAGCATTGCGGTTGGTTGTTCGCCTTGGGCAGCCTTTTGGGGCATTTTTACTAGCGCGGCAGCGTGGTGGAGAATACAAAAGGGTCGCGTCGGATCGTTATATCATTGCGCAGGTTAAAGATGCGGCTTCTGTCCGAGACCTGATGGACGTCAAGACGATTGAAATACTGTAGATGCATTCTAGATTAGGGATCGGAGTGGTTTTCATTGGTACTTTCGTATATATCATACTACATGCATGTGTATTTTTGTACTAGGGACCGTTCGCTGTGCGAACTTATGACCTGACTCCGGACAATTTTTTATTCTTGGGAACTATACAGTCGGTTACCAGTAGGTTATGTTACCTCCTGATAACAGTAGTGGGACTCAGAGTAGATTTTTTAAAGTCGCTAAAACATAACTAAGACTCGCTAAACTTTGAAAAAACTCGGCCATAGACAGCCGGCACAGATCGGAGTTCAAAACAATACTTATGCATTTCTGAGAGATAATGGGGGATATTGGGGGTAGCACACATGATAGAGAACGTAGATATACGTAGATATGTCGAAGTAATTAGTCCGTCAGCCTCCAAATAACGAATGAGCACTGGGACCCATCCCACAATTGCGCGAGTGAACAAGTGTCACGAGGAGAGGGGAAGGGAGCTGAGCCAAACGCCTCGCGACTGTGGTATGTCGGCGTCTGGGGCTTCCGAGGGAGAAGGAAGGTGGGTTTTTCCACCGGAGGGGGAGAGGGGGAACCCATGTACTGCCGCTTCTGTCCCACCAACCTGGGGGGACTGTCAAGGCTAATGACATGACGACGGGAGGGGTCAAGCTCCATCCCGTCGCCATCGTCCATCTCAACGTCCCCCCCGCCCAACAAACCCAGCGTGTTGCCAAGGGGGGCAAAAAAAGGACCGTTTTCATCGGCGTGGGGGTCGTCATCGAGGTCACCGTCTGGATCGTCGATTGGACTGCCCCCAGTGCCGGAAAAATGAGGAGGGGGGTGCTGTGAAGGGGGGGGATGCAGAGTACTTGGAGGGGCGTGCTGAGCGCCCGTGGGACCGGGCCGAATGCTTGGAGGAGCGCACTGAGCACTAGTGTCAGGTGGGCTCCAGAGAGGGGGCTGAGGGTCTGGGGGAAGTGGCTGGGGGTCTGGGGGATGGGGCTGAGGGTTTTGAGGAGGGAGCTGAGGGAGCTGAGGAGGGAGCTGAGGGTCTGGTTGAGGGAGCTGAGGACCGGGTGGGTTTGTAGAGGGACCAGCCCCCCCACGCGGACGAACGAGCGAGTAGTAATCTGCGGCGTGGTCGACTCCCGGCTGGGAGGTGAAGATCTTTGCACCAATTGTTGGATTGGAGAAGAGGAATGGGTGGAGCTGGTCGTACCAAGGGAACTCGAGTAGTACTTGTTCTTCAAATCAAAAAAATCAATAAAAATATAAAAACAATGACGAAAAACTCACTGTGAAGATTGGTGGCCGCGTGCTCATCAAGCAGGGTGACGCCAGCGCCAGTTTTGTTGAATTTATCATGCTGATCCCTAAACAACTTCCTAAGACTTGAAATATTTAAATTAGTGGCGACAAATCTTAATAAAGGAGGCCACTTACACGGTGCAGCGGTTGCCCACTGATACGTCAAATTTTTTCGGGTCCTCAGCATATAACGCTGAATATTCGGAGTCCTTCTCGAAGATCAGCTTCGACAAGATCCGGTGGATGTCCCCTTTGTCCCTGCCAGTGGGACACTCCTCAGTGCTAGAACCAGCGGTCTTTTTCCCCTCGTAGAAAAGAGTGTGTGCATCGGAGGGATTAGTGGTGAGGTGGGTCACAAGAGTGTCTGTGCGGTGGAGATCTTGGGCCCTGGTCCAATGGACGATTATCTTCGGTCCGGCAGCCTTAGGAGGCTGATTACGAGCGGGATTGGACCCACGTCCTCGAGATTTCCCTCTTCCACGGGATGCAGATGGATTTGGGGGCAGCTCCATCGCCTTTGGGCGAGTTCGAGCGTTTGCTTGAAGCCTTGCAGAACGGCGGACACGTTGGCGGACAGCAGGCATGGTGATTCAGACTCCGACTTCATGCCGGCCGACTCCATCATTGTTGGCTGTGCTAGAGCGCTTAGCCGGTGTTTTACCGAGCGCTCTAGCGAGTTTAGAACGCTACTCTGATTCCCACTAGTATCCTTGCAATTTCCTCGAATATGTTTTGATTGTAAAGTCTATGGTATTTTTATTTACATAATGATTTTAGATAATTTCTGGCGTTGGCGTGATTGAACAGCATGGTGTTCATGTCTGGTGACTGACAGATTATTGATCGCAAGGTAATTGGACCTTTTCAACGCAGACCCGTGGAGACCTATCTGCATCACTTTTCGGTCCGATACCACTGGACTAATGCCCCATCATGCTCAGTACACCTACCTGCATGGGTGCTGGAGCGGGGCGCTCTGGCAGGACAGGACAGGAGTGGCAGGGGTCCTGGCGCGGTAGCAGGAGTCCTGGCTCGTAGTCGGTAGTCCTCGCATGTGTTGTAGTCTGTCCTAGATAGACAGAGCCGTAGCCTCCCGCTAGAGGTCTGGCCTTGGTTCCCCTAGCAGTCCGTGCCCGTTCCAGTGCTCGGGTTCAACTTATGCTGTTACCTCCCAATGTACTACCACCCTTCGTCCTCTGGAATTCTTGGTGAGCGGGACCGTGACAAGTTGATGTGTGATCCGCAAATTGGGGCCAGGGCAGGCTATGCATTCAAGTACAATCATTAGCAGTACGTCTCGAAAGCCTGAAAAAATGCACTCAAGCACCTCCACGATCCCATTAACAGAAGAACAGTCAAACGAAAAGATATAATATCCAATGAAAGAAAGACTCACAATGTGCAAAACTCAAATCATGCCTTGACGGAAGCTTGACCTTCAACGACTGAACCGTGATTTAAGATTCCTGGTCGAATTTTTCAGCCATGTCGGGTAATGCCAACATGAAAGATGTGTCCGGATTCCAGATAGCGGAGGGGATGATACTCGCCCGCACCTGTGACTTCCACGTAAGGAGTCTAATTAGAAGTGCTAATATCACCTCTAAAGTGACCCACATACATCAGCCGCAAGCCTCCTTCAACATCTCCTGGATAAAGGGCTTATAACGAGAAATAGTAGCTGTATGGGGAAAGGCGGCATGGAACATGCTTTAGGATGAGAGTGAGGTGAGTGATGTCTCTTGGCTGTCCAACTCGGCGCATGGTTGATTTTGTTGATTCTCTCCACTGCGTATATCATATTCGCATAGTTCTAAAAAAACATCAACTGCCTGAGTGTCATTATTATCCATCAACGACGGAGCGTAATATCAAATAAAAGATCAAATAGTGATTCAGCGTGTTGATACGTTCGAAACACGCACCCACTTTGGGGCTTCGAGCTTTACCTTCCATTTTTGCGGCCCGATTCATCCTCGCCATTCCCTAATACAAAGTGAAAAATATAACACAAACTAGTGCGCAGTCACATCAACCATGTGTACCAGTAGCGGCCATAGCTGTGTAGCACTATTAGACTTCGAAGATGCGTCCGCGTCAGTCCCCACTATCAATGCTCTCCATGACTCGGCTGAATGTGTAGACCCGTACGGCTGTGGTGGATGCTGAAATGCGCTTCGTGATCTTCGTGACCTCCGTCCTGTGTTAGATGAGACCTTGTGCAGGCACTGGTCCAAAACTCGATAAGGGGAGGTTCCAAAGCTGAGGTTTGGAGTAAGAGGACGAGAAAGACGTGATGTTGTTCCTAGAGGTTTGGATACGGGTGGTAATGAGGACAAGTAAGGTAAACCCATTTTCTGCATCATTTTGGTATCTTGGGGAAGACGCACCCTGCAAATGTCTAAGTCATGCAGAATTTGATTTAAGGATATCACCAACAATGCAATGATTTCCTCGTCAAAACCTAGCACGATTACCACCGTACGTGTAAGCTGGAAGGCATTCTCCAGCAACCCCCCAGTACCGACCGGCCCAAGGGTCGGGCTGCAGAACAATATTTGCGAGAAAAGAGCCGCGCTGGAAGAAAGCGCTCCTTCGTTTAGAATCGGTGACGAGTTTGAGTGGAGGCGTGGAAACGAACAGCCTTAAGGGTCCTGGGCGTCTATTGAAACGAGGCACGGGAAGCACCGTGATACACGCACCTCTGCTTAAAGATACAGTCCGTTCAAAGTCCACCTCGAGACCATCAACATCCGGTAAAATGTCGGACATCATTCCAATTGCTATACCCCTACGAGAGTTCAAAGGCGAAAATACCGTAACGGCAATCGCAGTTCTCCCCAATAAACGATGGATTATGGAAAGCCAGACAACCGCGCTCTATTTCTCTTGTGCATGCTTCTCCCGACGCACCATATATGGTATATGCTTCTGCGGGACATCTGCCACTGCGAATCAGACAGCGTCGTTAACTTTGACTGGACCAAGAAAATCAATTGACAATAGCACAACTTAATACATGACATCAGGTGACTACATTATGATGCGGCGGCGAGTCAAGCTTCATTTTCATACGCCTCCAACTCGAAACCAGACCATTCACAGTAATAGTTGCACACGTGTTTCTTTGTGAACTGGCTCACCACATCCTCGATATTTCCATCGCCGAAGATATCTTCACCTTCAGAAACAGACCTGCAACGAATATGAAAAGTGGAAAGCAAGGTCACAGCGGAGATGCATACGGGTGCATTAATATTTGTGGGTCTGTCAGCAACTCTGTGCTACCTGTGGTAGTACATACACAATGTCAGCCAGCAAAATGAAGACGAGTGAATTTTACACACCCTGATAGTCGGAGATATATGCCAATCCCCCCGTCTTCTCATACTGAACGTGTTGAGTAAATGCCAAAAAGAGTGCTGTATTGTACCCATCCTCGCCAGGATCAAGGAGAGGATCACAGTCCGTGTTGTGAATGAATTTCACGAAGGCGTCTTGCCCACCTGGAATGAGCTCCTCTAAAAGAAATGCAGCGCGCATAGAGCATGGTTTGACACCCGGTTTGGCAACAACCACCTGACCAGGTAGGAAGGACAGCGCAAGTGCGGCATGAATAAAACAAAGACGTGGAATCTCAAATGGAGGGGGGTTTGACGAGGCCGCAACACAACGGTTAATGAAGGCATAGGTAAGATCTAACAGCGAATTTGCCCAGTATAGGACATTGGCTTCTTTGTACTGCTTGGACAATTCGTCGGCCACAGCGTAGTGTCCGACTTTGTATGTACCTGCCGATGGTCCGTTTGCAGGATATACCTTGATGAATGGTCTCTTGACTACGACTTTCTGGTGTGGGACCGAACCTAGTCCAGTTGTAGGAATATGCGATGCAAGTGTTAACCACCCAGGATGGGCAGTCTTGAACCCACCTCTGCCGATAAGATTGGCCGAGGACGTGTCGACTGTCAGCTGCCCAGTCGTTGAGTCTGCAGTATGCAATGTGAACGACCGATAATTGATATTTTCCAAGATTTCGGACATAGGGCGAGTGGCAATCCAATACAGCTGGATACTTTCGTTCTGGAGGTCATACACTTGAAGGGGAATTAGCACATTGAACAAAATACTTGAAATCTCGAACTCACCAGTCTGCGCATCTACGTTTGCTATTCCACCAGAACGGAGCACTTCTTTCAGTTCATTACGATTGGGCGACCAAAAGGTATCAGCAGAAATTGCTTTCTTCAGTGGTGGTGATGCGGACAAGGATGTAGAGCTCAGGCTGCTGGCTGTACGGAGATGGGTCCTCTTTGAGGGAAGTGATACCCCAGTGGCGAGGTAGTCTTCAGAGATAGCTGTAGTAGCCGTTTTCGCGACGGGAGCTTGGCGGGTATCCTCATCCTAGAATAGTACCAAGTCAGCCTAGACGCACATGAAAACAGCACATCTTCATTACCTCTTTGACTCGCTCAGTCCATTCTTCATATTCACGCCATTGGCTCTCAGGTATGACAACCATGAGTGCGAATTGTTTTGTCTTGAATATCGAGGATTTTAAGCCTTTACGACCAGCTTGAACACACTGAGAGTAAAAATATGGCTCGCGTGCATGATGTCCTGATAGATCTACCCAACGTGAATCTCGGACAATGAATTCGTCATAGCGCCACCGAAAGGCGGGACAGAATGACTGAATCTTCGGACAAACAGTATCGAGAGCTATTTTGATGAGACCTGGGGCATTGATTTGAGCGTCGATATCCTTTTTGCCTTCACAGATACTCTGAATATTGTGGTATTAGTAGTTGCATTGCGATAAAGCAGCTGAACACATACCCCAAAAGGTGTACCGCATCCACCCTTCTTCCGGTTACCTCCCTCATGAACAGCAGAAATTTCAAGCGAGATCATCTGAGATGGAGGAGGAGCATAAGATAGTTTTGCCCAACGATCACGCTCCAAGCTATAGTGAGCATGGTGTGGTGTATATCCAGTGGAACTACGCAAAGTCGGCTGCGATGACTGCTGCCACAATGATGGGACACTAATGTCCGGTCCTGCAGAATGCTGGGAACGTCCATGGGACAAAGGTATCACTGGCAGTGGATTAACTGACACTTGAAAAATGAGGTGGGACATCATTACATCGAGTACTTAATACAACGACTTACATTTCCTTTGGCCTGCATTCACTGACTGCCGAATGACACGTGGATCTGGAGGTGTAGGGCAAACTGAAAATCCTTGTTAGTTATAGACATTGTAATACAATAGTGGTTCTTACCGGCAGGTCGCACAGATGTTGCTGCCTTCCTTTGATAGCGTTCATGGCAAGGACCACAGACATAACGCCCTGGCTTACCATGCTCTATGGTGGCTACATAGAAGCAAGGGTCACCCATTGCAATGTTGGCGCCACATGCAGGACGCTGGCACAGCCGGGCCTCTTTCGCAAAGGCATCCTCAGTGTATTGAGACACAAGCTCCATAGTCGCCAAGAAGAGTCGAAAGGGAAACTGAGGCTGAGACTCAAGTGCACAATGTCCAGGACGCTTAAATGGTGCTTGCACAATGAGAGTATCGCCGCAGCTGCGGACCGTGATGAGCTGTATCAAGGTAAGTGTAAGTACTAACATTTCACTGGAGAGCTGCAGAAGTAGCGCATCTTTGAGATGCGGCGGAAACTCACGGTCAGAAGAGCTTGCATCACCGAACGGATAAGGGCTGATAAGGGGCTGACTAGGATGTGCAAGGTCGAAAAAGGTGCACCAAGCGTATCAGTGCACGAAAGGCAGGGGAAACAACATATAAGATCTGAATGAGAAACACAATTGTAGGTAAGATAGCGGAGGTTTGGCAAGACTCGCACCTTGATGCAGATTGAAATGATTTCACACACCGTTGTGGTGAAGGTGTGGCCTCCTGCAGTTAGAAAGGAGTTTTTGAGAGAAATCGATGGGGAGGATGAGCTGAGGATGGTCAGAGATCCGCTGACACGTTGTTACTAGTAAGTCTCTTCATTCAATGTACGGCAGTTCAAGTGGGCCGCCACCGACTAATTTATTAAGTCTTTTCCTATTCCTAAGCTATTCCAATGTACGGCGGTCAAGGCATAGATTCTTAACCCTGTCTTCGATATAAATATGCTCATTTCATGGGCTCAACTGATTCAAAAAATGCCCAATCAGAATAAACCGACACGTTTGTTTTCCATCCTTCAACTTTGCATCATTGACGCTGACTCAAATATAGCACCTTTGGCAGAGATCGCACCTCACATACTTCGGCTATGGAAGTCACGTCTAACAGACAAGCAGATCGTCCAAGCCTTACGAAAAGAAATCGACACCACGCGCTATGGAATTGGGTATGCCGTGTCCATCCTCTCAAAAATTTCATGACTCATTCGCTGAACTTTGCAGGTTAACTAAATTTATTCAGGTTCGTACTGACATGGGGTTGCTGCGCACACGCCAGCAGGGCCACAGCGTTGAATCCATCCGTGACGTGATGGTTGAACTGCGTGAGATGTATCCAAAGGCCGGAATGAGAGAAATTATCAGCTTACTACACCACGAGGAGGGTATGAGTGTATCAAGGTATGGACTCTTACATTTTGCTGATTGTTCCTATCAAATGGGACTGACACTTCGACAGGAGTGTTATAAAGTCTTACTTTTCGATCTATGAAGCCGACCTTGTTCGCCAGCGAAAGGCCCGCCGTCTGCAAAGGAGGCGTTTTTGGGCCGCTGGGGTGAATGATATCGTTGCGATTGATCAGCACGATAAATGGCTGAGGTTCGGTCTAGCTTTACACACCGGCATCGAACCTTTTTCTGGCCGCATCATGTGGATGCGAGTTTGGCATTCCAATCGAAATCCACAACTCATTCTGAGCTACTATCTAGATACTATTGAGAGCCTTGGTCGTGAGTATTTTGACTCCGAAATTATTGCAATCTTCTAACGTCCTTAACAGACATGCCCTTGGTCACGCAGAGTGACCCTGGAACCGAAAACTTTGGGGTTGCAAATGGCCACACCATGTTGCGCCAATGGTACGATCCTTCGCTACAAGGCACATTACAGCATCGATGGATGCGAACCAAGAAAAACGTCATGCCAGAGATTGCCTGGTCCCAACTGCGACGTCGATTCACTCCAGGTTTTGAATCTTTGCTGGACCATGGCGTGGAACAGGACTGGTATGATAGCGATAATACACTTCAAGTGTATGTGATTTAAGTTATTTCAATCTGTCGCACTGATTAATCTCTCTTCAGAATGATATTTCGATGGGTGTTCATCCCGTGGTTGCAGCGCGAACTCGATTCTTACCAGGACCGCATCAACCACACTGCAAAAAGACGTGATCGGAACAAGGTGAGCAGGAGCAATATAGTTACATGGCCGAATTCACAAACTCACGACATCGGTGGTGAGGTACTGCCACACGGAGTTCCCGAACTTATCTACCGGTCTCCTGAAGACTTTGGTGCCCTCGATTTTAAGGTGGGTACATGTTCTAATCCTTGTCGCAGGGAGCTGACTTCGATTGTTGCTTGTTGGTAGATCAAAGTCGAGAATGCTGCTATTGAGCATGTTCGAGCAACATACATCAAACCTGGACACCCTGTGTTCGATCTCGTGCCCAGTGATCTCGGAGACTCTCTTCAAATATGCTACGAGCGCTTGGGACGTCCCATTGTCAATCGAAAATCTGCTTGGACAGTATATTTAGGTTTGCTTCGAATTTTCGCTGCCTCCATTGAAACCCTACCTCGGATGCCATCTCCCGACTCTAGCAAAGGAGACGAAGATCTCCCGCTCCTTCAGGAGCATCGAGACCTGCCATTTCATGAAGAAACCAATGGCTATTATTATATGGGTGGAGTTCGTGGAGGACTTGGGCTCGGTGAGTATCTCTCGGCGAAAATGTGAGCCCAAGCTAACAATCAATCATTAGATGACGGGCATCATCAATTACTCGACGGCCTTACTCAGGAGGACGAACCAGAT
Source organism: Suillus variegatus (assembly GCA_016647645.1). Lineage (NCBI taxonomy): Eukaryota > Fungi > Basidiomycota > Agaricomycetes > Boletales > Suillaceae > Suillus > Suillus variegatus. The sequence goes on from JABBWF010000407.1 coordinate 20,020, forward strand.
GTCTCACACGAGGCTGATGCAAATGTTACAGGGCTGGACAACGCTGGTCTTGTTGTCTGGGAATTTTCTGACGAAGATGAGGATACGATGGATGAATGGTAAAATATAAATCGGCCAAGTCCATGTTGATGAACACTTACATAGACTTGTATCCCCAACACAAACTCGTTACAAATGCACACCGTCTTTTAAGCATAGGAAAATGGCAACAGGAAATATTTAATTCTCACATCACTGAAAGTCAAGATGTGCTGTAAACCATTATATCTGCCTTATAATGGTCATAATACCCGCAATCTGGTAAAATATGGCAAGTGGTTAGATAATGTCATATATACCTTTAAACACCTAGCCTCCTTGACCAATTTAAATAATGATCATACATATTTGTCGGACTAGCAAGTATGGCTTGTAAGTGAAGAGATTAACATCCTTTTCACCCAATACACTACCTTATAAATGCACAACGGGGAGTCAGACGTTAAGCAACAGCAACTGAAATATGCAGAAGGTGATTAGCTAGCTAATATTGGTAATATATATAACGGAATGTTTGACTCTGCGGAACCAATTCGCGTCTACCCCACATGCATGCTCATCACATATAGCTTTAATACATAGCATTTGTGGCCGTTCTACATAATAATTACATGTATATACCAGGACTCCGAGTATGGTACTCTACACATGTATCCCATAGCTCAATGGTATCTTGGCACTAGCCTCTATCCCGGTAGCTCATTTGCAATGCGACGGTAACAAATGGTTGGCCATGAAAAGTACTGCGAGCATCTTGAAGTTCGACACGAGCAAGATGATTTCATATGCAGGATTTGCAGGGCATAGACTCGTGCACCAGCAAAGGATCGAGCGCAGTAGCAGAGCATTGTGCATGGTAGTAGAGCATCGAGAGCGGTAGTAGAGCATCGCGTCGAGTTTCCTGTGGGGGTGTTCCTAGCCATATTGTCGAAGCCAAGTTTCCTAGACAGACGAACTTAGAAATTCGAGGGAAATGCGGACCAGGAGGGGATTTTCTGGCCCAGGGCTTGTCGAGAAAGTAGTATTCATGAGTGAGTAAAGATAAAGCAGGTGTTTGTGTGGGTACAGAACATCACCGGGGCGCAAAGAAGGTCCGATAGAGTCTGATAACGAGTAACGAACTTTCTTATAAATGACTAGAAAATATACTTGGTGAGCGGTGATTGAGGTCTTGACTCGCTCTGCCGACACGTACCTCATTTACTTTAGATCCGGGAGCCGAACTGTTTTAGAATAGGAAAAATTGTGTTATTAAAGTTAGGAATGGAGCAGGGTTGCAGGGGCGGGCTTCGGTGTCAATAGCGGACAACAAAAACGAACGGAGAACCGAACCACTTTGCTTTGTTTGAAGGGGGATTCGGTTCTCGAGTACTTACATACTTGAACATGAGACCGAACTTGCCTACCAAACTAGTGTCTAGTAGTTCGACTCGGAACATCAGTTCAAGACAAATGACTAAAATAACGAACCTTTGCCATGGTAGAGAACATCGAAGGGAAAAGAGGCTGAAGAGCAGCTATGTCGCAGTATGCATAATCAAACAGCGAGTCAGTGGTCTCCTGCAGGGAATTGGCAGGACATGCACTCTGAGACTGGCAATGCAGTGAGGCCAGATGCTCGACTGCTTCCGAGTCCTTGATGGAACACCTACTAAAAGCGAGAAATCTGACATGAGATATAATGGTTCATCACAAAGTCACAAAGAAAATAAAAGAGAAAACAGACCGAAAACCAATAGTTTGATTTGTGTCTTAAATGTGCAATGTAGAGCACTCGAAACTTGATCAGCTGTTGCCAGTGGGGTATAACTGCATGTCCAATGGGTTCCGATGAGACCGAGAGTTGCAAAAATCCTGGCATTCGTCTGTCGCCTGATATACCATTACATTGGCATATCAAGCGCTGCATGGAAGGAGAACGTGGTCCAAAAACGATATTATCACGTGCACTTGATAATCCAATACACCGGTATGTCAGGGTATATCATGGCCAAACAAAATTGGCTTAAAGGGTAATATAACTCGACTCATATCAGGCTAAGTGAATTTCAGTGATGCAGATAAGGTGTTCAAGGTCCTACAGAAGCTACCTGCCTTACATGGTGCGTCGGGAGAAGCATGCACGAGAGAAGCAGAGCGCGGTTGTCTGGCTTTCCATAATGGATGGTTACGGGCTCATGGAACAAGACGCTTCGTCTGTGGGACTTGAAGACAGGTGTTGTGTTGAAGAAGATGGAAGGGCATCGCAATAGTGTACGGGCATTGGCTGTATCACGAGATGGGAAATTGATAGCAAGCGGTGATTAAGGCGGAGAGGTCATCGTCTGGCACGGAGAAACTGGCGAATCACTCACCAAAATCGAAGCACACTCCAATAGTTGTTGTATCCCCTCGCTGGATTTTTCTCCCGATGGAACAGTGCTTGCCACTGGTTCATATGACAAAATGACGAAGCTGTGGGATACCAAAACTTGGCAGCATCAAGAAGATCCAATCGAGTGCAATGCATACGTCTTCTGTGTACGGTATTCACCGTCTGGAGAACTTCTTGCCATCGCGACAGACGACAATATTCAAATTTACAATTCAGGCACAAGGAAGTGTATCGCAAAGTTCAAGGCTCACATAAAATACAACTTGTCACTCGCGTGGACGCCCGATGGCACACGCCTTCTCACAGGTGGCAATAAGGACGATCCTACCATACGTGAATGGGATACAGCAACCTGGAAGCAGGTCGGGGATCCTTGGACGGGTCACTCTGATCATATCAATGCCATTGCCATTCATCCTGCTGGCACACTCGCCGCCTCCGCATCCACTGACAAACACATCCGTCTCTGGCGGCTCTCAGATCGACGAATCGTTGCCATATTCCAACACTCATCCCCCACGCAATGCATCACCTTTTCCGTGGACGGCGCCTACATCCTCAGCGGAGACAGCGATAAGATGATCTCAGCGTGGGCAGTACCTCAAGATGTTAATTCAAAGGCATGTTTCTGTCCCTCACTCATATATACCATGGTTCGAGCATGTTTCGTGTAGATTCTAGCCATCACCACAGCCCGCGATGCATGCATGCATGGTGACTTATCTACTGCCGAAGATCTACTCACCCAAGATGTCAACACCGATCCCAACAACTATACGTCTTACGCCCATCGTTCATTCGTTATGGCGCGAAAACACGACTGGGACCGTGCTCTTCGGGATGCAATGAATGTGAGATTCACCGACCCATCATCGCTCCCTTATGAATGACCAACTCGACGATGACACAGTCCATCCGTATTGAGCCCTCGTTGGCAGGATATATCTCCAAGGGTATTGCCCTCTGCGGAACAGGCCGCGTCCTAGATGCGAGGGCAGCATTTGATGTTGCATCCATGTACACGAACCAAGATTCAGAAAACCTCCATTTTCTGCTGTTGATCAAAGTATATTGTAGTTGCCTTACATACTCTCCGCTTCATCGCGTTTTTAGGCCATCACGCTCTTCAATGCAGATCAATATGACGAGGCAAACCTGCTCCTCAAAGAAGTCACCACCGGTTGTCCGAATGCCGACACTCGCGCATGTCATGTCGTAGAAGTAAGTATCATTCGGCCACGCTGGGTCATCTGCATCGACGCTAATCCTTGCAACTTGCATATTAGGCATATCTACATGTTCAACTTGGACTCAGAGCCTTGGATGGCGCATGTCACGACGAAGCCGCTGTCCATTTCACTGTCGCCCTCGACTCCAGCAGCTTAAAGTCGAAATCGGAGATTCATGAAATTTACGAGGATCTGGTGGTGGTACGTCAACACACCCGAAACGCTTTCATAACCAAATGCCTTGTTCAGCTCTTCGGCTGGGATCTCAAATCTTTGTGGCTCACTGGACACCAGAAACGTTGCGATGCACTCTTTCTGGCAGGTAAACTTCAAGATGCCGTGAGATCATACCGATACATGATGGACAATATCGACAAAACAACGAAGGTTAGCTGCCTTGAACGGTCCAAAGGCAAGTCAGGAGTTTTTAATGTCTCACGAGCTACAATTCTCACCCTCATTTCACTCAGCGTTCATGGAAGAATGCAGCGCGCTGTCTTGCCAGCGGAGACGCTGCTCTCGCTGCAAGCAAGTATGGCATAGCTATTGACCTGTACTCGGCGGCGATCGACCTGGATTCTGGATCTCATGTCTTCTTCGCAAATCGCAGCAGGGCAAAGTTGGGGGAAATGCTATGGGAGGACGCGCTTCTCGACGCGCAAAAGGTACGATGACAATTATTGTTTCTTTGCCCATGCTTATTGCGATGATACGCAGGTCATTCAACTCAACCCTTCGTCTCATATTGGATATAAGTTGGAGCATACGGCGTTTCATGGCGCACAACGCTATGACGAAGCTATTATGGCCTTTCAAACGATGCTCTTAAAATTGGATAATACTCCCGACGCTGAGATGCGAAGTAAGCCTCAATACCTTATAAGTCAACATACTTCAACTATTTCTGCAGAGTTGCGCCAGCAGTATCTCAGTCCTTCCAAAGTGGACTGTGCTATTCGAAACGTCATCAGTGCTCGACTTGATAATGCTCCGCTGCGTGTCCTCGACACCACCACCGGTCTCTTGTGCGATCGAGAGACGCAGATACGCACCTTCAGAACAAGCATAGAATACAAGAAGCTTGTATCATCAACAATCATGCATCGAGATATCGAAATGGAGCGCATTGAAGAAGTGGTGATGACGTACTTCCAATATGCCATGCTATCGCACAGGTGGGAAGGGAAGGAGCCGCTGCTGCAGGATATTCAAGGCAAGGGCGTCTATGAGTTGGACTCAGTCGGCGGCATGAAGAAGTTGCAGTCGTTCTGCAAAACTGCTCGCGATCTGGGGTATCGCTGGGCGTGGAGCGATACATGCTGTATTGATAAGAGCAATACTGTCGAGGTCCAAGAATCGGTCAACTCCATGTTCGTCTGGTATCACCACTCCGCGCTCACGATCGTATACCTCTCGGACGTTCCCCCTTCCTCAAAGCGTGGTGCATTGACAAAGAGCGCTTGGAACACGCGCGGATGGACGGTTCAAGAATTCCTCGCTCCCAACACCATTCTATTTTACCAGAAGGATTGGACCCCTTATCTCGGCGATCGCACTCCCAACCACAAGAACTCTGTCGCGATCATGCAGGAGTTGGAGGACGTGACGGGCATAGATCGACGAGTCGTCATGGCCTTCCGTCCAGGAATGAGAGGCGCCCGAGAGAAACTGCAGTGGGCGTCGACGTGTATTACTACATTGCAAGAAGACATTGCATACTCATTATCTGGCATCTTTGGCGTCCGCCTGCGTGTTGATTATGGCGAGAAGAAGCAGAACGCGCTCGGGCGGCTTCTGTAGGAAATCATAGCTCAGTCGGGCGATATCACTGCCCTGGAGTCTGGACTGGGTCGGAGAATCATCGGAGTTCAATAGCTGTCTCCCTGCCGACATTATCTCATATGCAGCCCCGTCATGTGCCCTACCATTTTTATCTGAGGACGAGATTCAGGCGGCGGTTTCTTCGCTGCGAACAAATCCCGTGGCTGTGAATTCGTCTTTGAGACTTTATGACCAGCTTGATCGCATGAGCGCTGCTCGTTTTGCGCACCACCGGTTGCATTTGCCCTGCATCGTATTCGCTGTCACAGAAGCCAGGCTGAGGTCCGGTCGAGACCAGGACACATATGTGTATGCAGTCAAGTCAGATGGACTCAATGACCTGGAGATCGCCACCGAAGACAAGTTCACCCCGTTCTCGCCGGCACGCCCGCCGCCCACCTGGCAGACGATGTTACTTGTCCGTCCATGGAGTCGCGATCTCCTTGAGCTGCATGACCCTGCCGACGATGCACACAGCATGGAACATCGGTCTGTGCTCGAATCTCCTTCGCACGATTTGTTCCCTGCACAAACTGAGCCGATTTATTCGGATTTTCACTCGCAGGCATTGCGATTGATCGTTCGCCTTGGACAGCCTTTTAGTGCATTTTTGCTAGCGCGGCAGCGCAATGGAGAATTCAAGAGGATCGCGTCACATCACGATATCATTGCACAGGTTAAAGACATGACCTCTATTAGCTATCTGATGGACATCAGGACACTAGAGGTACTGTAGCTGTATGCATCATGGGACCCTTTCGAAATTATTACACTAGTTCCGAGAGAGCGTTTATCATCTTTCCAAGAGATTGATAGCTTGAGTGAACTGGATTCTGAAACCCACCTGCAATTACGGTTGATAAGATCGAACATGGTGTGAACGACAAGTATGGATTTATACTCTAATCGTTAAATGTGTTGTGCCAGTGGTTCAGACGAATATGCAACAAAACTGCCGCAGAGTCAGAACTGGGTACTCTTCAAAACGGGAGTTCTATTGTGTAGTGTTTGTCTGACTCGTCTTCTCGTCCATAATCCATAGAAAGGAGTCTGGTGGTACGGACGGTAATAGACGGATTTCATTAAGAACTGTACAAGCAATAAGACAGCGGAGATGGTTACTAAGATGGAAGTACAATGACTAGGCCCACCTCGCACCTTGCTTATAGCCCGCACTTTGGTGGAAGAACAGGAAAAGTGATAGACCAGATCGAACTGACAAGCGCCAGACACGTTATATCTGATCAAGCCGTCTCTCCATTGTGACAATGTGGCGAAAGAAGCTCTGATTAAATGTACTCATCTTCCTCCTCAATGTCTGCTCATTATCTTGTCGCGCTCTCAATATACCCAGTGACATCCCCACACACTGTCACACACAGCGGGTATGACAATAGGGTGCATTACGGTGATAGGGGGCGTGGAAGTAAACAGCCTTAAGTGTCCTGGACGTCTATTGAAATGAGGCAATAGAACGCATAATACACGCACCTTTACAGCTTAGACAAAGATACAGTCCGTCCAAAGTCCACCTCGAGACCATCAACGTCTAGTAAAATGTCGAACATCATTCCAATTGCTACAGCCCTACGACAGTTCAAAGGCCATGTAGAAGGCGTAATGGCAATCGCAGTTTTCCCCGATAAACGTCGGATGGTTACGGGCTCATGGGACAAAACGCTTCGTCTGTGGGACTTGAAGACAGGTGTTGTGTTGAAGAAGATGGAAGGGCATCACAATAGTGTGGGGACATTGGCAGTATCACGAGATGGACAATTGATAGCAAGCGGTGATCAAGGCGGAGAGGTCATCGTTTGGCACGAGAAACTGGCGAACCACTCACCAAAATCGAAGTACACTCCAATTGGATCATCTCCTCGCTGGACTTTTCTCCCGATGTAAGTGCTCGCCACTGGTTCACATGACAAAATGATGAAATTGTGGAATACCAAAACCTGGCAGCTGCAAGGGGACCCAATCAAGTGTGGTCATATCTGCCGCGTACGGTAT
>JABBWF010000408.1:0-27335 GCA_016647645.1 Suillus variegatus
GCTGTATAGCTACAACGATGAGCCGCTGACAAGATTGCGACGTCGCGCGGACTCAGACGAGCTTGTAGCATGACCCCAAGGGTAATTCTTACTATTACTAGTAGGTAATCGCACTAAGCTCTGGCGACTCTGATTGATGTGTCAACCACCTACGTATATATAGACGGCATACGAAGGAGGATAGTAGTTCCTTCTGCTAGTAATAATAGCGTCGGTGGTCAACTCCTGATAAGTGACTTTTTACTCATACCTGTAGTGATTCAATCTCAGTCACCTTTGGCCCAACTTGCGTGCTGGACGAACGATCATAATACTAGCGGTTGGCACGCAGGCCGCCAGGTGATGGATTCACTTTTAAGGCTGCGCGTACTCGGATCAAACCAATGGAGATGATACACATCCCTACCCTGGAATCCCCACTCATCAGCTCAGTTTAAAGACTGTCACTCGTTCCTTTTTGATTCCCACTCGCGAACCCGGAAATCGTACGATTACAGTCTCACCAAGCACTAGTGCTGCGGTAGCCAGAACGGCGCAGGGAGGACAATGAATGCTATCAGTCACCGTGAGCCCAACACTCACCACAGCGGATGTCCGTCAACTTATCTAACTTTTAGATAGCCAATACATATTCAGCGAATGAAAATCGTGTCGTTCATCGACGCGTCCAGGAAAGAACGCTGGCAACATTCACACGGAAATGCCATGAATTGATGATGCAGACCGCAGCAGACGCACCTGGCTCACCTCTCGCGAGTCGTGAGTATACAAAATGAGAAACCTACTATATTGACTCGGAAGTTCCAGGATTCACTATCACGGCCCGCTTCTCGTTGCCCGATTCACCTCAGTGATATGAACCGGATCAGCGGTGACCCGCGCCTGGATATTTTTTCATCTCACTTTTCTGGAGTTCGATTTTTGACTTCTACGAGCTCTCGCACAGTTGCCGTTTGTTGTCACATCCCAAAATAAATTCAATTGATTGGATTTGAAGAATGTTTTTGTACCTGGGAACTCCTGGATACCGCAGCATTATCATGATCATCTACCAATTGGTATAGCTCACGAGATATCATAGCAGTGACTCCGTAGTTTGGCAACCGGTGAGTCGGCGACCTTCATGGCGCGACAGTGGGAATGTGGATCATAGTTGGCGTATAGCATCATCAGCAGTCTTGTCATGCAAGGGAACTGAAAAAGGTCTTTCGGTCCGGCAGACACCACTATGATACACGAGCTCCTCTCCTACAATATACTCCTATGACAATCAAGTGGCGTTATTTTCCAAAGAATTCATGCGTTCGACCTCAAAAGGGTGTCCTCTCCCTCCTCGGGCCAAAACATCTCCTCAAGTTCCACAACTCTCTCCCAAATACTCTCCATCGCACGTACAGCTGAGTGCGAATGTCCATGGTGACGTCTAGCAAAGTGCCTGTTTGCCAGAGCCTCCACCTTCTGGACAAATTCCTCGAACTCTGGTCTCGTCCAGTTGTTTGTTAGTTGGCGAATCGCATTTGCAGTATAGTCTTCTGAGTCACTTTGGGGAGGGAACAAGGATTTTACATACTTCCATGCATCGAGGTATACCTAAAGAGCCTGTATCAAGTAGCGTAATATGTCGATTGCGAGGCATACACACCTGTTCCATTGCCCACAGAAACACGAGTCCCTCTTCCAACGAACCAACAGAAGCTACCCTCGCCATCTCAGCTGTGTAATCTCGCGTGGCCTTCCGTTCTTTCCACCCATCGATATCCAATTTACACTCCTTTGCGACCCCTTCAAAGAATGCAACCTCGCGAATAACCCCCTCCAAGCATATCGTCAGCAGGGTGAGAGTCTCTCTGTTCAATTCCTCCTCAACAGCGGGTCCATCGAAGGGAATTTTTGTTATGAGCAGACCAATAAAGCGTGGGTATGCGTGTGCCGCATAAATGCGATCCTGACAGAGCCAAAACGCAAGACGGGCTGGAGATAGGGTCAGCGTACCAGCAGCCGTAAGAAATTCGTGCCGAGTGGCTGCGTTATAGCATGGCCTCAAGGTAGCTTGGTCTTTCAGATGTTGCGTGATATGACTATGCATGTTTGACAGCTGAGTGGTGGGAGTGAGCGGGTAGTAATGCACGCATATACGTCATCATACATCTTATCTTATCTTATCTAGTAGACTCACTTCCCTGGCAACTCGACTTCCCAGACGCGCACACATCCATCGGCGCCAGCGCTCAAAACACGTCCTGTCTTTTTACCATCGGTGACATGTGCGTCACCGAGCCAAATGACACAGTTAACGCCCCCTGGACCTGCCCCCTTAATGAGAACACGTTTCGATATGTTTTCCAAACTCCAGACGTAGAGGTTGGTGTCAAGAGATCCCGAAACAACATGGGTCGGAGACAGGGCTGGAAAGAATTCCAAGGAAGATATGCGCGCAGTGTGCCAGTCCCAGCGAGTCGGGATAGGCTGGTGGTCCATGACATCATTTCAGTGTACCCGGTGTAGTTGTTGGCAAAACTTACCTCGCCACTCTGTGAGTGATATAACGCGATCTTTCCGGCAGACTGTAGATGAGATGTCGGTAACGGGAACCTGAATCAGAACTGGTGCTTGAATACTCACATTTCCTTGCACTATCAATGCTCCATCATTTGAAACCGCCAGCGCAGTTATCGTGCCCTCGCTTTCTGGAAGTACTAGTTTCTCCGTCAACGTATTACCATTCCAAGTATAGACGTGCACGCGTTTATCCTTGAGCACAATAAACTGAAAAATCACAGTTCACAAAATGGAGATGCTCACTTCCCCACCTACTGCAACCACAAGTCCCCCAGCGCCCACTGCGCTTGGTGCGTATGATGGTTTCAGTTCGAAAACCCGTTGATTGTTACGGATTGCTTCAACCGAGGTGATGCCAGCGACAAATACGGTCTCGTCTGATGTCACTGCAACAGACTTGGGCTGCGACAATGAAGGGATGGAAGCAGGTCTATCACATCCATTTCAATAAAACAACGACGCGGAATGGCAAACAACAGACGTGTATGTGTATCCATCAATCTCTCTGATATGGTCATCATAACCCGCGGTGAATACCTTCCCAGAGCTTGCAGTCGCCATGCCAGATATAAGACTAATGTGTAGCGTGCCCCCTACCAGCTGAACGGCATCTGAAGGTGATGTCGAGTCCACGTTGTATGATAACACTCGCCCGTCAGCTGACCCAGCGAAGAATGTATTCGAAGACGTTGACGAGGCTGCGGTAATTGCTTTTTGTGGAGCCTGTACGAAGAGTGTCAAGTAAAGCACCATGAACTCAGGAAGGGTTGCATACTTGAAGGATACGAGTTGGCTTATCTCCCGTGCGCAGGTCAAAGACATTCAAATCACCAGACATAGAGAGTGACACAAGGTCACTGATACCACTCCAGACACCGCCGACTTGCTGATTGGGTACGCCACTGCCAACCGTCCAAGCCTGCAACGACTTACGGGACTCGATATCCCCTGGATATGACGAGTTCAGTCAAGTTAGTAAAGCGCAGTACGTTTGAGTGCGCACATAATCTAACAGTGCAATCCAGAGAAGTCGTAAAGAATGACTTGCTATCTGGGCTCCAAGAGCAGGACATCTAGTAGAGACAATGTCAGTCTCTCAACTCGAATCACGCTTCCATCATAACTCACAATGGTTCCTTTGTGTGGGCTGTCAGTAAACTCTGCGACCGTCTCACCAGTCTTCCCATCATAGAGGAAGATTTTCGAGTCTGAGCCCACACTGGCGAAGTGGTCACCTGAAGGCCCAAATTGAACATCTTGCACAAATTTGGTGTGCGTTCTGATAGTCTTCACACATTTTATAGTCAAACACTCATACCCTAAAGAAATTTCAGACCTTATCGTATTTGAAGGGGACGCCTGCAGGATGTCAAGCATTCAGTGTTCGTTCAATGAACTTGAATGCTACCTACCTTGATGAAAGACGATGGAGTTATCATCGGATGCGGTAGCCGCCCTAAAGGGGCGCTGATACCTAATAGAAACAGCATTGATTACCTACCCGAGATGAGCTTGCTATTTCACAAAAACGGTGACGACGAACCTTTGAGTGTCCACTGATTTGACCCGTCGAAGAGCCGGAATCGGCAAGAAAGGCATGACCAAATCTTCAAAAACCACCGTCAGGCTCTGTCCGCTCTACATAGTCATTTTGCGTACTTCTCTCTGCCGTCGCCAACCGCAATTATCCGCTTGCTTTCGCCATCCCAAGCCAGATCGTTGCTACCGATTGCGAGCAGTGTCACTCAGATAAACTTTCGATGAGCAGAGCATACCACTTACACTTTCCCGGATAGAACTTTGTATTCTCCTTTCACAGTTTGATCCTCGCCTATGGTATCCCATATCTTGACTGTAGGATCAAATTTGATCAGCGACTTTATCACATAGAACACTGTAATAGATGCGCACCTGTTCCAGTGATGTCTGCAGATGCGCAGTAGAAGCCAGATGGTGAGAAACGTGCAACAGTCGTGTTGTATGCGTGACCAGAGAAAGTCGTTGATAGGGCGGCATTCTAGGTGGACCAGCATTGAATAAAAACGAGTATCAAGATCAATCCTCACCTTAAGGTCACGGATCTAGAGGTGGATAGCCCATGAGTGAACAGCATGAGGGTGTATGATGGGCGACGACGCACGATCACAGTTTTGCCATTGGTATAGACAACCTTATCTTTACTAGCTGAGATCTTTGTCGATGTTCCACGTACGGTATTGGGAGAGCAAGGATACAAAGCGATTTGCTTGGATGACATTGCGAGGATCACTGAAACTTAGCAAGTGTGGTTGACAAGGTCAGGTGTGTAGACTGATCAAAAGCCCGGGCTGCGGATACGGTCGTGTCAGGGGAAAGACGGATTAGGAAACCAGCTTGACGACCAGTGACTAGTCTTTAGCCAGCCTGCTAGGTTGGGGGTAGAGGTTAACAATCTTTGTTCTACAGATAAGCTAGCAGGGCCATGATCTGATAAGAATACTTTTACAAAACTCAAGACAAAACCCAAGACCAAGATGTTGAAGCAGGAGGCGGAAAGTGAGGGTAGATAATAATATAGCATACTAACCAACAATAGCTTAGGCGAAAAGAGAGGTTAAACAAGGGGAACAGATCATTCAGTCATCCTGTGGACATTCTTCGGTAGAATAATTCTTCAAAGGATCTTTCCTCAACGCTTCTGCTTCAGATCCAATAACAGGTCCCCCAACAGTTTTTAGTTTCATCACCGTTTCAGGTGCAAGCGTTGCAGCCGACGGGTCTATTTCAGGCTAAATCGATAAGCGGCTGTCAGCAACTTTGTACGGCCGTACAGTAAAGTTTACTCGCCTCATCTCGAAACGGTGTGAATTGAGGGATAGACGGAATGCCGCCACCGTTGGGGACGTCATGAAACGGTATCATGGTGCTAGTCCTTGTGGGAGTCTCCGGTACTGTGTCCTTCTGCCTGGATATGGGAACGCGAGGTGGGTCTATTACAACCTTTCCTTCCACGTCCATGTCTGGTTCGGGGTCTCTGAAAGGCACAATTTTGGGTGCAATTGCTCCCGAATTCGACCCAGACGCAATTCGTCTAGTACGACCTGCTTGCTTTAAGGTGCTGCCTGCAGCTTTGCTGACCTCGGGTACATTTTCTTTGACCCGAGATTTACGTGTTCCGATATCAGGATAAGGTGTGACAGAGTCCATTGCGTCGGCTGACCCTGCTCCGGAAGGGTCCACGAAAATTTGGAGACGAGCGTTTGTGCCTAGCCGTGGTCCACTTCGAGACCCATTGGCACTGGCTTGCGATGATGACGAAGGAGTTGGTACTGCGGCAGAAGATGAGGAAGTCACCCCCAACGCTGTTCTACGTGGAGGAGCATTTGGAGCGAGCTGTGGAGTCATTGTGGCTGCAGTCATCATTCGTTTCTGGAATTCACTATGCTTTGCTACAAGTCTATCAAGGGGAGAAGCCTGACGTGCAATTCCAAGTAGATATGCAGCATCTGCTTCACTGCGCCTGCGACAAAACCTTGCTTCAAAACGAGCCTTGCGTGAAGTCAGGCTGAAACTTACCGTCCGGCTCTCTCAAGTACAGCTGCGTATTCCTCATACAGTAGAGCATGATCGGTTCCAACATCATTTGCGAGCAAAAATTTGTAGATGATGGTCGGTTTCTCCACATAGCTCGCGTACAGTACCCAAAGTTTGAGGTACGTCGACGTCCCTTTCCATCGTCCTTCTCGGTTGTCCTTTAATACCCTTGTTGCCTCTTCCAGGAGCTCTAAAAGTCCAGACTCTGCGCTTTGTCCTTGGGGGTAATTTTCGAGAGTCCATTGAACAAAATGCGAGTATGCTTCCAGTAAATCATCATCATCATCTTCGAGTGCAATTTGGATGTTCGTACGGAAGCGCTTGCGCGCTGCGAGTAGTTGTGCATCCCGCTGTGCGTGAGGAGTTTGCAGGATAGCTGAAAGAGTGGTAACTCTACGACCAGATGCAAGTGGCTGGATATTCTCTTTAGCAGCCTCTAGGACGTCACAGTCCACAATCACAGGGGCTGGCTTGGACACGTCGTCTTCTATATTCTCCATGTGTCAGAGGATCAAGAGTCAATTTTGGTCAGTGAAATGGTTGTAACTGACATTCATAAGTAGCAACAAAACAAGTCTGAACGCTACGTGGTCACGTGGAATACGCGTGACCGTCTCTAGAAATCAAATTAGATCGAGACAGACCCATGAATGAGCTACTGTAGATAGCTTGAAGTCTTGCAAAGCAAATGGTCATTGATATTGATGAAGCCCTTACACATACTTACCATCCCTGAAATTCAAATCTTCTCTTCCAGGCAGTGTACTAGTATGCTGCAGAAAATTCACGTGCCAACACTCACTTCTATGTACTGACAATGAACTTCATCTGTTGTGCATAGCGAAAAAATGTCATACTGCATAATAAAGCAGAACCAGCAACACAGAGATGTCTATAATTGACCCAAAATGACAAGCACTGGTAAATGATTGTTGGGAGGGAGATCTCGAGTCTCGGGCAAGGTGACCACCAGGACACGAAGACTGACTTGCACAACAGTTTGTGCCTGTTTCAGGTGCACAGACGTGCCCAATCAAAACAACAAAATTCTTGCAGCCCATCAGAACTGGCTTACAAGTGAATTAATCTAAATGGTTATTCTGAATCTGCATGGAATAATTACCACATCACCACGGATATTTAAGAACTTGTGCTCACCATCAATTTTTGGGCACACTGACGCACGTCATGCAGATAAGACACGATTTTTGCAGCACACCAGAAATCAGTAAGAGCGCGACCATCTATATAGTTGTTGTGTTTTGAACCTGTGTGAAAGCTGCAAAAAGGCTGTTAACGCATACTTTCAAGACATTATTTGCTTACCAGAAAATTTATGAATTCGGGCGTGCGCACGGGCGTCAATTTACAATGGAATTGGTAAGGTGGCGGCAGTGCATGCCAGCGTTGAGACTGCAATATTCTGTAGGACCTGGAGTTCAAGAGGAAATGGAAAGCTGCAAAAACATACGAGAATAAAGGTACTTGCCTGTTGAGGTCACCAGCAGCTGTGGAGGAGTGGATGTGTTTTAAAACATTAATCGAAGGTGAGACCAAAACTGATACCATCTGCGCAGGTAAAGTACTTGGAAAAGCCTCAGTCATTTCGGTTGCACAAGACTGCATGCCAAATTTGCGTGACCTTTAGATTCGAAGACATCAGTAGCATCAGACCACGGGATGCGGAAGCTGGAAAAGAAATGACCAGGGTAAGTACGAGAATAAAGAGGGATGTACACAACAGTACTTCAAGCTTCAAGGCTTGCCACCGGCGCGCTGACGCGCCGTCACCAAAGTAAACTCGTAAGGCTGCCAATGCGAAACCTGCAAGTGATTGCAATTGTGATATTCTGTAGGATCTCTCTTCTGACAATAAATGAAAACAAGTAGTGTATTTACCCACAGAACAGTTACTGGCGATGTCGAGGGTGGGTACAAGTGAAGGGTATTGATTTGCAAGTACACAAACGGACCGGTACTAGCCGGCACTGCAAGCTTGCTTTTCAAACTCCGTAAGGTCCTGTGACCATGTCGCGCTGGAGGAAAAATTGGTCATGGGAAGGGGAGGCTCGCCGAAGGCGAGCCGAGGAAATTGGAAGGGGTCGGCCTTCGGAAGTCGCAAAACCATCCCAGGGGGAAGCCTCTGCTGGTACTTTTCAGTACTTTCAGTTCGCCAAGTTTGCTGTATTTCCACTGGCTTTCGGTCTGGCTTTCGGTCAAGACGATCAAATACATAGTAGGTGAGACAAAGTCCCAATGAGAATTAAATTAAGGCGTTCAATAATACCAGCACAGTTGATTATATTGAACGTTGAACGTTTGAATGATCACTGCTCGCACTGATCCATCACTTTTGTCCCAACGGAATTCAAAGTGGTTCGTGACCTGGTCCTTATCTTAATTTAACTCCTCACCCGTTTAATTTTAACCGGTGAGAACACGTATCAAATCTAACCTGGTTTCCAGTTGCCTGACGCTCAGTTGCGTCAATGCCACCTCTGAACATCGTGGTAGGCTATACTATTCTTGTACTGGATGCTACTAACATCATCTTACCTTCCTTAGGACTGTCATCCTACCAGCTCTGGACCGTCGTCCTCGTCATCCTACCACTCACCACTCCCACATCCGCTCGCACGTCCCTCTCGCTCAAATGCCACCTCTAAACATCGTGGTAGGCTATACTATTCTTGTACTGGATACTAACATTTATCTTATCTTCCTTAGGACTGTCGTCCTACCAGCTCTGGACCGTCGTCCTCGTCATCCTACCACTCACCACTCCCACATCTGCTCGCACATCCCTCTCACCACTCGCACTCACCTCACACATCCGCTCGCACTCAACCATGGTGCATTGTTCAATGGTGCGTTATTCTCTCACTCGTCTACCCTTTCTTATATACCTACTGTACCTCTTTCATCCCACCTACACGATCACTCACTCACAAATGTCTACTCACCGGATTCTTTCTTACATCACCACCCCCTACCTACCTGTACCTTTCATCACCTACACAATCTACTCCACCGAATTCTTTCTTACATCACCACCCCCTACCTACCTGTACCTCTTTCTTATATCAACCGAATTCTTTCTTACATCGCCTTTCATCACCTACACAATCACTCACACACAAATGTCTACTTACTTTCATCTCACCTACACAATCACTCATACACAAATGTCTACTTACTCTTTCTATATATTTCACTCGTCCTCGTCTTTGACATCCTTGTCCTCATTCTTGTCCCCATCGTTTTTGTTTCCTCCTTCTTCCTCCTCTTCCTCCTCTTCCTCCTCTTCCTCCTCCTCCTCTCCATCTCCGTCCTCACCATCACCATACAGTGTCACCCGCCTTCGAATTTTTGATGCAGCGCACTTCACAGCAGCGACCCGCATGGCCTTGGTAATGTTTTCTGCCTGCTTGAAGGTGCTCGTGTGTTTGTACACGTCTCGGATCATGCCCGGCTGGAAGCCTGAGCGGTTTGCAAGTCTCACCACTTTCTCTTCGAAGCCAAACTGCGTGAACTGTGCGATATCCACAGTGTGGATTTGAGGGTCTATGTGAGGAATCCTGGTGTTGGCCTCTGCCGTTTTCTCCACCATTTTCGAGGAAGTATGCAAGTGTGGGGTCATTGAGTATATTACTGTGTACTAGCTCTCGTTAGCTTGAATTTCCTTCCCTGAATGAACGATAGCTAGGAAAATTAAATGTTCTCAACCCACCAATTAGAAAATAAAATCAAGCGGCAATTCAGTGCAGCAGTTAACACAAAATTGAATATTGGCAGCGTGGTGGTTGAAGTAGCTAAGGTAAAAGAATCCCGACCCCTAAAACACGTTGTCATTCCATCCCCGCCACCCCAAGTACACACATTGCACTCATGTCGGTCTTCGAACAGAAAACAATCCTTACTCTTCTCAAGAACTCGACAGCCGTGTCTCCTCTTGAGAAAAATACCTTCGAGAAAAATTGGAGGGTTAGCGTGAGTTTATTCTCTTGAACGGCTTGAAGCGTGCGCACGGTACCTCCTTCGACTAACTAAAAAAAAGGTAGAAAAACGTGTCAGCACATGGAATGAGGCACACAGCCATATGAACAACTCACGTCCGCAGTTTCAGCTACAGTGGGAGTCTGAGATTGTCGAGTACGTCCAGTTCCTGTGGGAGAAGACAAGAAGACGGTCAAAGAAAGGTGAGACCAACAAGCTGGGAGTCAATGTACCATTGCTTGGGCCTCGGTTTATACCTCCATCCTACCTGCACATCGAGAAGCGGTCAGGTGGTGGAGCCGTTGATCCGACGATACAGTACCTCAAGCCACTCAATATTGTGCACCCGTTCTACTACCCACAGCTTGCACGGTGTCCGAGATGCGGGTCTGACAAGGACACGACTTGGGAGGGATGGACGAGCAAAGGACCTCGAGAACTCCACGGTATACTCTGTGAAGAGATGGCTCTCGGTGCACAACTACGGTGCAACCACTGCAAGGAGACATCAAAGTCGAAGCCGAAGACCAGAAACAGCACCACTCACCGTTCAGACTTGGTGGACTCGAGCATCGAGGGCTATTGCTTCACAACGACCAGTGCCATGTATTGGAAGTCCTGGGAGCACTGGAAAATACCCCGTGAGTCTTGTGCACTGGCAGAAGACCTGTGTCAGTTGATCTGACGTATTTGGACCTTGGCAGGGGGCATACCGATCTTTTTCTACCGGTGTGCATTGACACGGGACTTGTTTGACCTGCTCGTCGAGTTACGGCCATCTTCGACATCTGCAGGTCTTGAAGAACGCATCCGACGTAAGTATCGTGCTATGTCATCGATGCAGCAGCTCAACGCACTTATAGAGCTGCATCTATTCGAATATAAGCGCCGAATGCTGGAATATCTCGAAGCAGTCAGCACTTACGAATCTTCAAACAGCTCAGACTCACGCATGCTTGGACTCGGACATTACTTTAACCATGGCGCCGCTGGTGGCATGACCGCAGGATCTGGGCTTCAAGCGTTCTCAGAACCAGATGACCAGCTCGGCTACGATAACAAGTCAATCTCACACAAGATAATAACCGAGGTCTTCGTTGATTTTTCGACTCGCACCAGGCAGAATGAGAGCGCGCTGTATTTGAAGTCACTATCTGGTAAGTACAAGACCAAATACACAAATAGACTTACACACTCACTGTTTGTTTGTCAGCAATATGCGGTTCTCTCGACAACACTTTCAAAGCGTCAAACAAGGCCACACTCACAAACAAGGACGGGCAAAAGACAAGGGAGATCAAGGGCGGGATACTCACTGTGCTGAATGAAAGCAACGAGATCATTGCTTGGGTGAGTACTTCCATCTGACTTTAAAAAAGTTGACGCTGATACGCCCTGTTTGCAAGTGTTTCTGTCAGACACGCGCGAATGCCGAGATCACGGAGCTCCTGCGTGGCCTCAAGCGGCGCCACGATGTCCTCAACCTCCCGCAACCAAAGATGATGGTCGCCGATAACTGCTGCCACATACACGGCGCGGTGGCTTCTGCCATGCCTGAGACAGAGGCTAAGCTGGATGTCTGGCATTTTAGTGCAAGGTATGTAACTTCAGCATGAGCTATACTACTCTCGCTAACAGGAACCCTCACCAAATGAAGATACGTTGCTGCAATCTTGAACACCAGCAAGAGCCCATTCCGTAGTGCCATCGCTGCCGATATTTCGGGTGCGATCCTCAAGACACACGCAGAACATGGACGTGGAGCAGAGTACTGGGATCGTGGTGAACAAGAGCGGCGCCTTGTTGCAGCTTTTGATAGATGGGCTGAAAAAGGTGTGTGGTCAGCAGCGGCTCAGAAGGTAAGTCTGCCTGCTTCACTAGGAGTGGAAATGGAGTCTCACAGCGTCATATTCTGCTAGGTACATCAAGAACAACTTAAACACGTCCGAAAAGGGTGCCTCGAGCGCTCAGATCAAGACATCCGGTCTGATGGCAGCCGCGTTGAGGGCACCCACAAGGGCTGGAACTCATTGCAGCGTGCCCAACCGAGTGGGATCGTGATGCTGTCTGCGCTTGGTCACGACTTTGTCCTCCGTCGAAACATTAGGGTCGCTTCCAGTAGGCGTCAAATGACGCCCTTTGTCAAATTCACTCACGGCTCCCATCACATCCAGCTCTCCAACCACATAGCAAGACTCTACAACGGACTGCGCGAGAAGGACACGCGGCTGCTTCCTCTACTACCAGAACTCCCAGATGTGGACTCCAGCAAGACCTTTGGACTTGTAGCGTCAGATAATACGACTACATTTGGTGGTTTGCTCGTCAAGGAAGAGACTGCAGATGCCGAACTTACACTCACACATAACTTTGAAGTTTGCACAGATAGCTTTACTGGTGGGACTATAGATTTTGCGACCGAAGCCAGCCGCAGCATCATGATCGAAGACTGGCAGATTGATCCGGCGCTCCTTGACCAACCCGCTACACAGCCGCTGCTGCCACATGCTACCAAAGTTGTACCTGCCTCTCCAAGCAAACGCAAGGTCTCCTGTGTCTCCTTTGACGCCAATGATGAGTTGGACAGCGGCAATACTTCAAAACGACCACGGACTTTGGTTTCAGCCAGCACCAAGACACTCAATGGCTACTTTTCTTCTGGTCGCATTGTAATGCGACCCAGAGAGCCCCACAGGCCTGTCACAGAGGTATGTTGTCATACCACCATCCTTGATCAATGGTACTAACGAAAACTTCCTCCCAAATTCTCACAGGGTCATCCGGCAGTCACCAGTGCTGGCATCAACAACTCAATCACACCCGACCAACGTTACACGCGAAAACTTCCTCCCAAATTCTTGGAGGATCGCCCAGTGATTCCTGGTGCTACTGCAAAGGTATGTCCCACCACACCCGACCAGCGTTACACGCGAAAACTCCCTCCTGAATTCTCTCTCATAGGATTGCCCCAGCGCTGGCATCAGCAACGCAGTTACCCCCAGCGCTGGAGTTACCAGCGATCACCCAGTGATTCCTGGGGCTAATGCAGAGGTATGTCCCACCACACCCGACCAGCGTTACACGCGCAAACTCCCTCCTGAATTCTCGCAGGATTTCCAGGTGATTCCTGGGGCTACCACAGAGGTATGTCCCATCACACCCGACCAGCGTTACATGCGAAAACTCCCTCCTGAATTCTCTCTCATAGGATTGCCCCAGCGCTGGCATCAGCAACGCAGTTACCCCCAGCGCTGGAGTTACCAGCGATCACCCAGTGATTCCTGGGGCTAATGCAGAGGTATGTCCCACCACACCCGACCAGCGTTACACGCACAAACTCCCTCCTGAATTCTCACAGGATTTCCAGGTGATTCCTGGGGCTACCACAGAGGTATGTCCCATCACACCCGACCAGCGTTACACGCGCAAACTCCCCTCCTCAATTCTCACAGGATTCCCCCAGCGCTGGCATCAACAACGCAATTACTCGGTCTCAGCACTTGTTCTCCATTGCTACAGGTATTGATCCTCGCTCACTGACCTTTCAAAATTCAGACGAGTTCTACCTGTTTATGAACATGCGGGCTGAGTTCAAATGGGTGTCATACCAGATGACTTTGAAGCGCTGGGTGCTGGCAACGGAGGAGTACAACCGTCGTCTCACACAGAAAGCTGGCCGGTCAGTCATTCAGAAGAACCCACAAGCCCTCCTACGTGCGCTGGGTGACATAGAGCCCAAACTGATGAACCGCATCATCAGAGGTGAATATACCTGTGAGTTATCGATATTTCTCTTGCATCACTCTGTATTTTCTGACATCTGGAATATGAACACACAGCAAAGAGGAACAACGAGACATTTTGGCGCCACCATTGTTCTGTTGTACCTCTTGTCAAGGAGGAGCGAGGGAAAAAGGTCAGTTCACTCAAGTACAATGTTTCGTTTCATGTTGAAATTTTTGCTATTTAGCCCCGAAAGGCGCAGACATGCTCACGCTGCCAAACGATCATGTACCCTGGCCCCGAAAACTCGCCACTCAACCACAAGCGGGGCTACTGTGCTGATGGCGTCAAGCAGGTGTCAAAGAACAGCAGCGAAGATCTCCCTCCCTGGCCTCAGCCTCAAGGTCTGTTCTCCGAAGGCCGCACATTCCATCCACACGCATTTTTGTTGGCTGTTCAGCGTGTCTATGAGTACGTTTCCTTGCAGGGACCGGGAGAGATGGACTTGCTTGAAACGGAGGCCTTCGCGAAGCTGCTCGTCTCACGCACTGAGATCCACCAGGATGGTGCAGTGCTTTTCCGGCTGTTTACAGACTTCATCGTGGACCCATCGACCCCTCGTGATCGCATCGTTGTCCACGACGACAAGCAGTGGTTAAGGATCAATTTCCTGCAGCAGCTGTAGTTTTGTTCGAGATTGGTGTTTGCATTTTAATTCATTTCATGCCTTTGTCTTCTTACAGATCGTTTACGCACCTAATAGTTTACTTTGTTCAATCACAATCATCGCAAGGTCTTCGCGCTACGAATGGTACTGTCTATTGCTCGAATCTGCGCGTCCCAGTCTCGTCCTTGAGCTGAAAACCTTCGTCTTAGAGGCAAAACCTTCGTCTTAGGGCAAAAACTCCACGTGTCACGTGACAACAAAAGTCACGTGCTCCTTGAAAGGTCCAAACGGTCTGGCGGAGTTGGAAAAACGGTCAGACCGTTTGGACCGTTTGTCAGCCTCCCCTTCCCATGGCGCAGCTGCCCGCTGGAGGTTGACAGTACATACTCCTGAATGCGGAACGTTGGCGTAACGATTATTTTCCTTCATCTAAAATGATCTGGCTAGGGGAGACTATGTGGAGCATGTGTGGAACTTAGATATGAAGTCCGAGGTGATATTTCCCAGCCAATCGCAAGTTATTATAGCCTTATGGACAT
This sequence comes from Suillus variegatus, assembly GCA_016647645.1. Lineage (NCBI taxonomy): Eukaryota > Fungi > Basidiomycota > Agaricomycetes > Boletales > Suillaceae > Suillus > Suillus variegatus. The sequence continues at coordinate 15,058 of JABBWF010000408.1, forward strand.
CTCTCAAGCCTTGCAGTTGCGACAGGAAGTCCGAGGTGGTGTCACTGAAACAACTTCAACTGAAGGCACCACTTTGCGAGAAATACCTCCATCGACTCAGTTATCTGCTTTCGCCTAAACGCGGACGCCGTGTGCAACTGGTGGAACCGCCTGAATGGAGTCTGATTGCCCTGTTCAGAGACCTCCCTGGTAATGCCAGGAGGTCCAAAGGTTGTGGCCTCCTAAAGAACTCAGTGCCATGTTTTTGTCCAGCTGATTGGTTGCTTCTCAGGTTGTCAGTACATCATTACCTTGGCCCGTCATATCACTGATGGCCTATGCGAGGATGTCGTAATAACATAATTTCTTGATACTGAGCGTCCACTGTCCAGTATCCATTCTCATGACTCATTCATCACCACGCGATCTGGTGGGATCCTTTCGCACAGCGGCGGCATAGTGGCATGATGGTGCCTATGCCAATACACGGTAATGCGGCCATACGCTATGCCGCATCTTGGATTGTCTTTTATCGCTAAGTACACGCCCGGATCATCGACACAATGAATTATTTACTCACTGTCTCGCTATTGTTTCAATATTGCTGAAAACCATTTGGAGTATATGGCCGAAATTGTCAATATTTTCAGCCGTATCGCCTTCGCCCCTGAGGCCTGATTATCGCATCAAATATTGACGACCAAGTCTGGAATACGCTGCGCATATGTTCTGATCCGCTGAGCGCGCTGATTTGTGTCGTTTTCTTTTTTTGTTTATATGGGAGGCCTAGTCTTCAATGGCTACCCAAGAATGTAAGACATGACATTGACAGCGATTGGTCTAGATCCGAGCGCTGCGCGCTCCTGGTTAGTTCCATTTTTCTCTTGAGCAGAGGTAATATCAATACTAGTACCAATTACGTACAGACCTGAGGTTGCGGGACTGTAGCGGCAAATCGGCACTATCAACTTCGAAGGAAACTTTATCACAATGTTTTCTTGTGATACTGAAACACGAGGGGATTAGTGCTGCCTCTCTAGTACATGGAATGGTGCTAGGCCAAAAAGACTTCACTTGGCTTTTAGTTCAATTATGTTAGGTGTTCCTCCCGAACTTAGAAGAATTATTGCCGTTACAATCGAGTTCGAAAGGGTGCAACTCTTACGTTTCTGGATATACATATCTTGTAGAAACTACCGCCCAAAAACGGATTTCTCCTGAGATTACTCTTCGAATCTGATTTCATGCTCAGCTTGCCGTAGGACCGTGAAAATTACAATAATGTGCGGAAACCGCGAAAGTTGAACTTGCGGTCCGAAAGTAGGACCCCGGAAGGCATCATGGCAGGTGTTCGTCATTGAGCGCTCCTCTGAATAGCATGCCGCCAAGGCAGCCAAGCACAGTCCCTAAATTTGAAAGCTCGCATAGTACGTGTTTTGCACCAATGCAAACATTCCCTTGCAATTATTTAGCGTCAAGAAGACACTTGCATCCAGCTGACTGGTCCTGCCAGCATCGCATCTCCAAATGCAAACAGCGGGCATCGTGGCAAGAATTGCAACCTCATGACATCAATGACATGGCCTTTATCACCCATCACCGAATTCCCACCATGTGCCTGGGATGAGGTACAGCGTGAGTTACGGGCGCGTCGTGGTGCGTATCTGTAAATACCGTATGCTTCTCTGCACCCCGCACCCCGCACTGGCTAGAGTCGCTATCTTGGCAGTCAGAAGAGCATATCTGCTCGTGCTCTCGAGTGAGATGAAGAACGACGCGCCATCTTCATGAACCATGATGCCGAGATAGCTTCGGACCCGGAAATACTCATGTTCGGTGATGAAGCTGCGAAAGATGGAAGGAACACTGATCCATGGATTCGGAAGATTGAAATTTGAAACAAGGTTCACCTCATTTACAGCTTAGCACGGGTTCAAGAGTATCTCTTCTTAGTGACCTTATAGAGCGATTTGTCGTGCTTCGCAATTATACCTGTGAGGAAGTCGATTCATTGGGCTCGGTCCCGGAGATATGAAAAATGACTTCTTGACCTTCGTAGACCTTCTTCAAGTCGACTTTAATTGTACCATTGATTTCTGTCGATGTATGTATCGAGATTTGCAACAGAGATAGTCTCCCGCCGAAGTATTTCTGGAGGGGATCCAGAAGGTGAAGCCATTGTTGAAAAGTTCATCTAAATACGTATGGTATCTCCGACTTGCAGCCTCAGCTGTCATTGGCTTACGGGGTCCTGCTTCGGACGTTTCCGAGACGTCAACTTGGCATAATTTGCAGTCGAGCTGTAAGTTCATTGAATATTCACATGCACAACGAGGCAGCTCGTATCATGGCATAGTAAGTGTGGCGACAAGCTCCCGGAACAAGTGGAGTTGCATCTACACTAGTACTAGTCACCACTAGCACTCGGCCTGAAACTCTAAAGGCGCCTACCTTATTCAGTTACGTATAACTGATGAAATATGCAAGCTAAATTCCGGCCTAGACTGATCACACTAAGGTTGCAAGTAAGAGGAATCAGTCAACTTGATATTGGCTACAAGTACGACTTGGAAGTCAAAATACCATGATCATAATAAGGATCATAAATTTCTAAATGATAAGGAATAAAAAGTATCTTCAGTACGATCACAAAATTCACAGGTCATGCTAACGCTCAAAAACTCGTACAGGTACGTGACAAATTATTTGTGTTATCGTTGAGATAAATAAGTCCAGAACGCCGGAATTGATTGATTGATTAATGAGCGGGGCCGACGACCTCTTGCTTGACCCTCGAGAAACTGGCAATGGTAGCGTCATCGAGACCCAGATGTGCTTTGACAAGCTCGGGTGGCGTCAGTGCAAGCCACTGAGTGAGAGAGATATCCTGGAACAATCCTGTAGAATGATAATGAGTTTGACACGCGGCATATAGTTTGATATACAGAACCTGATCTGAAAATTTCTAGAAACAGTAACGTGGAATTGCCAGTATTCTCAACGTAATGGCCTAAAAGATATTTAGAAGAAATGTCGAACACAATCACGTTAAACCCATACCATATGATGGCGGAATATATGCGATATCGCCAGCCTAAAAGGAGAGAAGCATTCGCTGTTATATAACTGCCGAATCACAGAGATTCGGATAGACTTACTTGGAAGTCCATTGTATTTGCCTGAGCGGAGGAGGCGTAAACAGTAATGCGGGCCTGGCCCGAACTAGGAAGGGTTTAGTTGGATTAGATCTCAGGTAAAACTGATACGCACACGAAGAAAGTCCACTCAGGTTCCGTGGGGTGCCACTTCACAAACAAAGCTTAGAAAGATATTCTCGAGACAGAAGGATTTCCTCACGTGAAGCTCCCTGTTAAACCATACAGTTGGTTAGCTCGGGCTCTGACAAGGACAAGAATCACAAACCTCATACCGCCCACCTCGACAGTTACTTCAGCAGTACAGACCGTGGTAGACACAGGGAAGGTACGCGTGTCTACGACCTTGTATGAACCTCCAGGTGCCTGAGTTGCGTTGACTTGTGACATGGCGAAGGTGAAAGGCATCGGGGTGTCATTCGGAATGACCATGTCCGACTCAATATTCAACGGAGGAGGAGTAGCTAATGAAGACGTGAATTTATGTGATCACCGGGAATGGGAAAACCTACATGGGAAGATGTATAATTCGCTGGCTGGGATGTGATCGAATGCTGAGATATTTACCTGGAAGTTCTTTGCGATAACTTCTTTGGGCACATGGGCCAGCCAGTCCTATTGATCATGTTCAGGCAAGGACTCACACACAGATAAACGACCGACCGTAAGAAGGAAAGTGGAATCTTCACTGAAGGAGCCGGAGTCGAAGACCAACAAAAACTCTGCGCCACCAGCCGAAGTATTTTTGGCCTGGATACTGGATCACAGTTTAGCTCGTTGCCTGAGTGTAAATGAAACACATACCTATGGGGATAGCCTGCAGGGAAGTACCATATATCTCCTTGTGACTGATCACAGTTTAGGCAAGGTGTATGAGCGGGTGTGATGTACTCACAACATCACCGACGTAGACTTGACCATCCGGAGTTACAGTGCTGATACGAAGGTCACCCTGGATAATATATGCCCACTGTAAAAGGACCATTAGTACTGCACTCTGCAGTTCAAGAAAGTCGTATACCTCGCCGTCATTGTGCCAGTGCATCTCACGGATGGCACCTACTTCCAGGCGCATATTGACGCCTGCCAAATCAGTAGCGATACTCATATCATTTACTGGCAAGTCGCACGTTTCATCACTTGTAGGCGAAATCATGACATAAACCACGTACTGTTCTGCTGTCTTGCCCAACCACCAGTCTGAAGGCGATTGTGACTTAAGGAAAAAGGCCACTTGAAGTCGGCCTAGTATGCAGTTTAAGAAACGAGAAAACACTGTGAGGTATATGCCTTACAGAGAGCCGGCGTCGGTAGTGGGAGGAGCTAAGAGGTCGGGGTTTTGCAGCTCCAGTGGAATATTTTGGGGTCCAAGGATGGAAGCCCCAAGGGTGCCACGGATAGCTTCAGGGATTATGTCTTCATCTTCATTCCATAGAGGATAGTTGGGGTCGTCACTGGCATAAGGGACAGTTGGACTAGCTGCCGGAGCTGATGTCACTGATGAGGAAGCTGGCACAGCAACTGCAGATGAAGGAGGGCCAAAATCGAGAGAATTCGGCACCACGAGTGCATTTTTCGAGTATGCAGAAGAAGAACCAAGAAACTTAAAAAAATTACACTAAGGAACTACACAATTTGAAGTCGATCCTTTTTATACGGTCAGTGAACCTCGGTTCCGTCATTATTAACGTACCAGGAAAGGGTCGCCGCACCAGACGACATTGATTACGCACGCGATAATTGCGGAAGCATTAACAGCAACATTGTTACACAAAATGGTATCTGTCCAAGCGGCGGGTGTACCTGCAAGTTTCAGGACGTTACCGGTTGGCTATAGAATGAAACCTTCACATGAGAGGACAAACTCATGGCAGCACATTGGCGTCGTTTGGGAATGTATTTTTACAATGTCCCAGAATGGAAATTTGGGCACGTTGCCGACCCTGAACTTGGAGGAAGTTGTTTATGGCCCACCCAACTTGGCGGTATCCTATTGACGGCTTTCCTGCTGATCTTTCTCCTATTTGACCATCCCTATGTATATCTAAGGAGCTATGGACTATTTTGAGCTCAAGAGCACCCACACATTCTGCCTGCTCACTGATTTTTCGGGGTTGTGAAACTCGACGATCACCGACAGCTCGTGTATCTCCATGGATCGGTGCCGAGCCTCAACACCACTCGACGGACAGGTTGTCTAAGAAGGAACTTTTGGAAGTGCCCGTAGTCTGATCATCTTGGGTCGGCGGTGTTGTCCAAGAAGACGCGATATCCAATTCACGGGATAGTCCGACCATTCAGACTTGACGGAACAGTGGATGAGGTAACTTACAGGTTCAAGCGCCCAACCATGTTTAGCAACGTATTAATCTTTCCTAGAGACTTCAGTCACTGCCAGAAAGTTGTTCACACTGCTAGCTCACTCTCAGCGAATCCGGGTTTTGGAGTGACCATGATCTGAGATGAGTGTTCTCACTCGTTGCTTTTCGTTCCTGACGGATTGAACATCAGATGCAAAAATAGACAGGTCAAGACGAATTTCAACATATAGGTCATTGATACTATTGCTGGCGCTATTTGATTGCCGCAATTCCATGTGGCCGAACTTATCATCAGCAGAAAAATGAGGATTCAACAAGTTCTCAAGCACATGCGATTCTGATTTGACGCAGTTTCCAAGTTTTTGATTGCTTTGAAACCAAGTAGTATGACGAGCCGCGCGGGTCCGGGTCCTCTCCTCTGTAACCCAAGAAGACTGAACCGAATCATCTTGTCGATAAGGCTCCTGGCCACCAAGCTAGGTTTGCTGCGCATTTACCCTGGCATGTTCTCGTTTTAAAATAGACACCTCACAATCCGTTAGCTGCGCCATCCCTTCCAATTCTGGAAAATCAAATGTCCATTATAGGGACCTCAGGCTATTAGATCAGTCATACGGAGCCCGCACCTCCCTGCTTCAGCGAAGCCGGTGCATATCTACATTCTACTTCGGCATCATTCGCTGTCGATTTTCTTACGGGTATCGCGCTGACTGATATATCCCGCCGTGTTACTTATGTTATCATTCATTCTGGCATATTATAATTGGTGCGCCCACTTGATTCAACATAGTTCTTCTCAGTTAAATGAAGGACTTCTTTTAATATAATACAACCGTCGCCTGGAGACTCGTCACGTCCAAGAGGCGCTGAGGAAGGCAAGCACCAGCGAGCACCCACTATGATGTAACACATGGGTAAATGCCAAATTACACATAACTCAAGCGAACCTGTGCCACATGTGTAAAGGATATACTAAATTTTATGCACATCTCAGCTGCTCCGAGTCCGCGGCCTCAGTCAGGATCCTGACATTCGTGTCGAAAATACCTTGAGAGGGCATCCGCCTGGCACCACGCTTTGTTATCCGGGATGCTCCCCCAATAAATTGCAACGATATGCTGCTCTCAAGGGAAGGCCGACTACCTCAGTGGGGACTCGTATCAATGAATCACGTACTGTTCTTGTCAATTATCAAATCCACTCAATTCTTGAGTATCACCGATCCTCGACATTATGCACACGACCATGTATTTTTCAGGGCTAAAATCGAATTGGATCTCGTGCCACGGCCGACTTATGGGTGTTCGAGGCTAGTTTTGTGCATAGATAACTCCCTTCACACATCACAGCAAATCTGGAATGCGATACGTGGTTACCCATGATTACTTATAGAATACTACTAGAATAATCTCCGAGCACATGCTTGTCAAAATGAATCTGAACAACCTGACAGTACACCCAAAGCGGTACATCGAGATTGCCATGCAAATTGATATCCCGTAACCAAAACGAATGTTTTTCGTCAATTTAACGCTGGTACGGTGTGACATAATGCGCGGACCCTGTGCACGCCGCAAAGTGTAGGAAAAAACGCGCTTCGCTCTGCGGTGCCTCTTCGCTGCAGTCAACACGTCATTTCAAAAGAAAAAAACTAGCGGGCCTTGCACTTCCGATGTCAGATTATCCATCCGTTGACAAATCACATTGTTTATGAGAAAGTCGGAGAGTGATAGATGTTTTCCCCAATTGCAAGAACTCTAATGACACGAGTCAGATCTATAACACATGAATGCATGTGTGATGCCGTTATAGATGCCCTTAAACTACTTTTTACAGAGCGGACATATATCGTTCGCCGGAACATGAGACCTTGCTAGAATGCGTATATACTAGCAGGAAATTGAAATGCGTTCGGTGCGGATCATACAGGAGCTGCGCAGACTAATAGATGACGCCGTGGAACGAGTATGGATATCATATGGCAGATAACGCAATCTATAAATTTTGACTAGTGAGCAGATCGGCGGCGAGCGAGGGTGTGATCTGAGAACAAGTTCACACAAGGTACAACTTCCTACTAGTAGACTTTCGTGTGTTTCAAAATAGTACACTCAACAGCAGTTATTTTTATGTCGATTTCCGTGTGGGGACCGTCGGGTTTTGGGTCCAAGCGGCTTGAGTCACTTGGATACTCTTGGGATGTTCAATTTGTTCAGGACGGTGGCACAGCCTCAACCTCGCGTATTGCTCACGTGACCTTGCTTAGCGGTGAGAACGGGCCCACACTGTTGTGCCTCGGCAACAGGAGGTAAGCATCAGCAAATTCCCCTTGAATTATGCTGGATTGTCATCAAATTGTGATCACATTGTAAACATCACAAGCACTTGCAATTTGCAACCATTACAATAATGGTACATCAGGAAATCCCAAGTTCAACTTTTACTCACTTATTTCCAACTTTTTGCATCAAATAGTAGGAGATGAGTAAAGTGGGAAAAAAGTAAAGTTGCTTTTTTAAGTAGATCGCTCTACTTATTGCAATTTGCAAATATAATGACAGTGGCCCAAAGAAGAAAAGAAAAAGTTACAAACACTTCGTTACCACATGAATCATGCTATCATTAGAAGCAATGTCTACATCACCAACGTTCAAGTCATCAAACACACCGTAATGGTCAACAACACATCAGTAACAACCTGAAGAGGGCAGCCCTGCGCCTCAAGACCGTGGACATGATTTCCGACAACGAGATCTGTCATATCACTGGCATCTCACTCTCTACGTTATATTGGCACTTGATGACGTCAGCTCCTCACTGGAGATGTTGCACATGCACCTGCAATTGGGCACAGCTGCCCACGGAACTCACATATATTGACTGCCAGTATCTCATTTATCTTGCACGCCACAAACCATCAGCAAACTACCGTTTCGGCAACAGAAATCCCAGGACACTCCCAGGATGACAGAGACTCCAGGACCCACAGGCCCCCAATTCCCAGGTACCACAGATGCGACAGATACCACAGATGCTCAACAGACACATTTTGTTATAATTGTTTAAGTTGGTACTAGTATAACAAAGTTCATGCCAGTTTAACATAGACCTTCGTGTTGAAATTTTGTTATTAGATATGAAAAACGAGTACTAAATATAATACAGCAATAAGACAACAAAATGCAATCTAATATATGTTATCTACGTATTTAACTCGTATACCAGCTGTCAGTCCAACTGCGCAATGAAATGAGCTATAGAAAAGGTGAGATGAGTACTACTAATGAAAAAAAACTGCTCACCCATCTGCTTGTTATTGCCAATTAAGCGTTTGCTCCGACCGATGTGTAGCAAGAGTGATTTCAGAGACAGAGAACCCGTTTTCTGATAGTATCGAGCGCGCCTGTCCCACCATCAGCTCGGCAATCTCCTAGCCTCTTCCATGCCTTCGCTGCTTAAGACGACTATATTCGGTCAAAGCGTTATCCTTGGTGACGAGGTGGTCTACAAGCTGAGCTTCTGCTCTGCGTACTTCGCGTTCCGCGCGTACTAGTGCCAGGAAACATCTGGCCTCTTCGACATCTTGTGGGGGACTTTCTTTGGCCTCAGTGATGATTAACAGAGGATCCTTGGACAATGTATAATAAGCGTTAAATTTGAATGAACTTGAAAATATATTTACTCATGAAAGGAGGGCGCGATAACTGTGATAGAGATATGGGATAGTCTGTGGTGTTTATGTTGTGACTTGGTGATGGAGTATTGGAATGTGGGGATCAGCCCGCTGAAGCGACATGACTAGTTGTATATGTGTGCAAAGTTCAAACATTGTCGGGAATTACCGATATCATCTTTCTACCCATGTACTCCACGAATCATCCGCGACGACTCGCATATCATTCAACTCGGGCTATCGGTATAAACGGTATCCCTTGCCCATCTTGTGGCAAGCATTTTAAAAATAATACTCATGTATTGCAACATGTGAATCAACCTATGTCTCGATGCAGCAAGAAATCGCCATTTGCAACTCGTCCGAATATCTTATTGTGATGCCATGGGACAACACTGCAGGAACTCTTCGGACGACAACAGTGAACCTGCGAACTTAGAGATGGACAATGATATATACCAGAGCAACAGGATATTGACCAGTTTGCCCTCAATGTGCCAGTGGTAAACACTGACATCGGCCAGCAATCCTCAGCAGTCGAAGGGGGTGTGGAGCGGGGACAGGCAGTCGAATACTGTCCGAATGTTCCAAGGGTTTATACCAGAGGAATGACATTCATGGACGGTTTTGATCAAGACATCTATGCTCGTCAAAGAACCGAGGTTCCTTGGTATTCTTTTGCCAGCCAGAAAGATTGGGAGGTCGCTCATTGGTTGATGCGAACAAACCTTAGCATGTCAGAAATCAACGAATATCTAAATCTTGACTCTGTGAGTTTCCCTTCGGTCTCCTTAACTTCGCATTATGCCTATGTGTAATGTCAGATGAAGGAAAGTTCCCTTTCGTTCCACCATGCCAGGGAGCTACGCCAGCGGGTGGAGATGTTACCATCAGGCCCACGTTGGAAGTATGAAGATGTCGTAACTGACTGCCCCACGAAACACCCGCTTCGTCTATTCTATTGCGATGCGATCGACTGTCTACAATCTCTTCTCAGTGATCCTCAGCTTGCAGATTGTATCGATTTCAATTGTCGGAAGGTTTACAAGTCTGCTGATAGACTTTCTTGTGTATATAATAGTTTTATGATGGGCGATCATTCATGGTACCGTCCAGGTACGATTTATATGTGAATTTTTCAGTGCTAAATGCTCATTTTACCCTCTTTAGTGTCAGATCCCTCAGGGTGCGTCTCTGCTTGGGGTGATCTTGTCCTCGGACAAAACAAAGGTCACCAATATATCTGGTAATCGATACGCTCACCCTGTCCTGATAAGCCTGGCAAACATCGCTTCTTCTTCACGCGCTAAGGCTTCGCTCCACGCATATTTACTTGTCGCACTTATCCCAGTACCAAAATTTGTCCATTCTAACGCAAGGGTGTGTGGCGTACTTGCGGATCGGCTGTTCCACCAGTGCATCGGCATTGTAACCGAACCACTGAAGGCAGCTGCCAAAATGGGCATCATGATGAATGACCCTGTTGGCAATAGCAGGTATTGCTTCACGCCCTTGGTTTCCTATGTCACAGATACTCCCGAGGAGCTCCTGGTTGCCTGTGTTTGCAGCAATGTGTCCCCTGTCACCCCGCACCGCCACCCGAGATCAGTTCGGGGGATCCCTTCTGCCATCCGCTTCGGAAAGGATCATCCACCCTTGCTCATATCAAAAGCTGTTTTGCGATCTGTTTGCACTTGCTGATGTCTCTGAGTTCTTTGCAGTGTGCAAGAAGTTCGACCTGAATGGTGTCTATGAGCCATTCTGGCTGGACTGGCCTTTGTCAGATCCCTCTCAGTTCATAACTCCAGAGGCTCTACATCACTGGCACCGCATGTTTTGGGACCATGATCTCAACTGGTGCATTTTCGTTGTCGGCACGGACGAATTAGATTTTCGATTCATGCTTTTGCAAGTTCTGACTGGGTACCCGCGGCTTCAAAGATGGCATCTCCACATTGAAGCAGGTATCTGGCCGAGATCATCGAGACGTCAGCGGTATCTCATTGGTCTCATCGCAGCTGCTGTACCATCTGACTTTCTCTCCGCTGTTTGCTCACTCTGCGAGTTCCGCTATCTTGCGCAGGCACCGTGTTTTACTGAGGGCGCTGTGACAAAGGTCGAGCATGCACTACAAGGCTTTCACACTCTGAAAGAAGCTGTTGTCAATGGGCGCTCGACGAGGAAAGTCCGGTGCAAACAAGCCATGGGCAATCCCAAAATTGGAGTTGCTGCAAGGTGTTGTGCCTAGCATCCACTCACACAGGTCAGTGATGCAGTGGTCTGCTGATCCAACAGAGTGTGCGCACATAGACTACATCAAGGTTCCTGGGTGTGCTGGAAATAACCACAATTACGACGAGCAAGTTTGTCGTTACCTTGATCATCAAAAAGTGCCAAAAATTTGCGCTTGCTTTGGAAATCAAGTTAGGGGAAGGTTTGGAAGAAGAAGAGGATGATCGAAATGGTGACAAAGCTGGAGGAGCCCGTTGTTTCAAAGACTATTTTGAACGTGCGCGACAGCTGATCGAGAACAAACATGGTGCTCCCCGTCCATTCAGGACATTTTCACAACGTCAATTACTGCATACCACCTCAGCGCCGACCCGACCCTCACCCATATGACTGTTGACAAGGCTGCAGAACGGTTTGCATTGCACAACCTTCGTGGTGCACTTGCGGATTATCTGGAACGTGATGCTGCTGGTTCCGTTCATGTAATTGGTGGCAGGAGAAGAGCGCCTTCCAATTGTAAATTGAAGTTTGAACGCATACAAGTTTGGTGTAAGGTTCGCATGCAGCTTAAAAGCTATCATGAATGACGCCTTGAGCCCTCACAAGCTGTTATCGCCCAACCGCCCTCCAAAACCTGGCTGTGAGGACGATACAATGCGGTCATTGTGAATGTAGAGCCGACATTCAAGTGGCCCCACAGTCATTTAGAAGGTTTGCATTTGCTTCAAGTTCGCTCCGTCCTCATCACTAACAATTCTTCCAGGTCATTGTGTCGGTCATCTACGCTTAATTTTCCGTCCCATTACCCCTTTGGAATACTCTGGGACATATCTTGCTTATGTGGAGCATCTAGATGTTATTACCATGGACTCAGCTGCAGGGATGCATATTTTAAGGTGTGCGCAGCATTCAAATGGT
>JABBWF010000409.1:0-27268 GCA_016647645.1 Suillus variegatus
CCGAACTGCCGGTCTCGGGTTTTGGGTGTCCGGAACTCGGAACTTGGGACAATTTGGGGAGATCAATTCAATTTGATTCACAATCGAGTTGATTGAGAACACATTGACTTACCCATGTTTGCAATATATTTTTGTTTAGACATACCGAGTTCCGAGTTCCGGACATCCGATACCCGAGACCCGGCAGTTTCAGGTTTCGGGTGTCCGGAACTCGGAACTCGGTATGTCTAAACAAAAATATATTGCACACATAGTTAAGTCAATGTGTTTATCAATCAACTTAATTGTGAATCAAATTGAATTGATCTTCCCAAATTGTCTTAAGTTCCGAGTTCCGGACACCCGAAACCCAAGACTGTCGGAAACACATTGACTTAACTATGTGTGCAATATATTTTTGTTTAGACATACCAACCCCCCAAACCCCAACCCCCAAACCCGAGACTGCCGGGTCTCGGGTTTCGGGTGTCCGGAACTCGGAACTTGGGACAATTTGGGGAGATCAATACAATGTAATTTACAATTGAGTTGATTGACAACACATTGACTTACCCATGTTTGCAATATATTTTTGTTTAGACATACCGAGTTCTGAGTTCCGGACACCCAAAACCCAAAACCCAAAACCCGAGACTGCCGGGTCTCGGGTATCGGATGTCCGGAACTCGGAACTCGGTATGTCTAAACAAAAATATATTGCAAACATGGGTAAGTCAATGTGTTGTCAATCAACTCAATTGTAAATTAAATTGTATTGATCTCCCCAAATTCTCCCAAGTTCCGAGTTCCGGACACCCAAAACCCGAGACCCGGCAGTCTCGGGTTTCGGGTTTCGGGGTTCGGGGTTCAGGGGTTGGTACATCTCGGTTTGGGGTTTGGCACTGAAAATTTGACATATATATTTTTGTGAGTGTTGTGCTTATGGTGTCCATGCTTAGAAAATAGGATTTGTTGCACACCAGGGTTCAGGTGTGGGGTTTTTCCACTTCAGTCCTGGATTATTGGTCAATGCCACACATGGTCGATTCATGTTTTTGTGCTTAGGGGTTTAGATTTGGTGATCGATGGTAGGTATATGCACTCATAGTGTACATGTATCCAATGTGTTTGATTCGCTGGTGGCTACATTAGCTGTATGTCTTGATGGAACATATCTAGGCTCACCCATATATGTAATACACCCCCGTCTATGTATTATCCCCCATGTCGGCCCACCCGTCTATGTAATACATCCTATGTTGGCCCACCTGTCTATATAATACATCCTGCATCGGCCCACCCGTCTATATAATTATACCCCACCTCGGCCCACCTGTCTATGTAATAAATATTTTATCGCACCCTCGGCCCACCGGTCTATTTCATATCCCTTTCGTCGGCCCACCCATATATGTAATACATTCCACGTCGGCCCACCTGTATATGGAATACACCCTACGTCAGCCCACCCGTCTATGTAATATTCCCCTACCTCGGCCCACCCATATATGTAATACACCCACGTCGGCCCGCCCGTCTATATAACAATATTTGGCTTACATCTCTCTTCAGCCCAGCTGTCTATAATATCCTACTCTACATATTACCCAGATGGGCCCACCCATCTCCATGAATGATCATATTCCCCCGGCCCATCTGTCAACATTAAGGATATATATATCATTGGCATACATGGGCCCACCCGTCTCCATCGGAAATAATATGTGTCCTGGCCCATCCATCATCATCGAGAATGTACACAACATGGGCCCATGATCGGCTGGCCCGTCTCATACGGGATATTATGGAGGTCGGGTGGCCCGTATAATACGGAATTTGTCACTGAAGGGGCTCCAATCATAGGGTTGATACTTCTGTGGTGTTGATTGGACATCCTCATGTAATGTCGATAATTGTGCAGGAAGTTCTGTTTGGTTTGAATAGATGAGTTTGATAGTGTGTCTGGCTCTTACTCACCTTCTGGTCTTGCATATCCTAAACATTAGTTAGTTCAGTTTTATCACGCAATCAACCGACTAACCTTCTTCTGATGTTTGGCTTGGCGGTGATCCATTGATGTCAACCAATTTGGAATGCCAAGCTGTCAAGAAGTTGGGGGTCTGAAGCAATTCAACAACATACATGTCTGGTTTGATGTTTGAGATCGGCGACCCATGGCATTGAATGACACTCACCGGACAGCATGCTTGTAACTTCATCGAAGTCGCCATTAAAGCACATCTCATATTCTACAGGACAATGTTGATTCAGCGATGCCAGTGATCCAGGTAAAGACTTACTTTTCTCTTTCTTTCCTGAAGCATCACTCCGATATTCATAAAAATGGGGGAGCTCAGAACGTAACTTATATACTGCCAAGGAAATGTTTTAGTCATTCCCAATAGTAGTTCATAAGGTGAACTTGCATTTATAGATTGGATAGGATTCCAATCCGACGATTCCTTGGAATCTCGCAATGCTATCTGGTTGGGGTGGAACCCACGACTCTAAGGGGACATATGTGCCCCACCAATCTATGGGGTCCTCCTGTAATGCGGGGCTCACCTCTACCGGGGGGTCAGTGGATACAATACCATGACATTGAGTGGGATTGGAATTGTAAAAAATGCTGGTCCATATGTCGTCAGCATCTGGAGAGAACGAGTCGCCAGCCTCCGAAGTGACTGGAGTGGCAAAATGAACTTGTCTCTGAGACATGAATGTTTGTGTGAAAACGAAGTCCGAGAAGGTAAGGAGTTGCCAAGATGTACCTTGATATCTGGACCACTGACTGTGGCAACTGCATACGTGGGACAATGATCAGTGAAAATCTTCTATTATGTTACAATTATATTATATCTCGGTCCATACTGCCATTCTACATTCGCCATGCAGACTCGGAAACACCCAGAACCGTCAAATTGGTATAGATCCCGACCTTTGTAAAATTTCCCAGAGTCATTCTTCTTTCCCTTCTGCATAGCATTACCCTAACTCACCAACATCTTTCATCTACTCCTATGACATCTCCCAAGCAAGCAGATGCTGCCCTCAACAATACTTTTGAAGATGTTCAATCACTTATCAAGCGATGTATGAAGTTGAAAGAGGGTGATTCAGTGACGGGGTTGGCATTGTCGGATGAGATTGCCAGACGGGTGGTACGTCCCGTTGCCATTGATTATCTAGTTAATTCTGGACTACCGCGATAATTTGTCACAGGCAAAAGATTTGAAGCTCTATGGAGGGAGTGCAACATCATTCTCTCCCCAGCTGCTGTCTTGTGCAGTGGTGGTATGGCAGTACTTGAAAGGTGGCATGTTTGAATCATTGCCAGACTGGATGACTGTCAGCGACAATGACCCACACATCAAGAATCACCCACATTTCCACAAGACAATTCATTATGGAGCTCCTACTGGCTCCGGGAATACAGATCCTGAACCTGCTCCCGTTCAGATGGATGTACAAGCAACTGTCTCATCATTTTGGACTCTTGACAGTCCAGAGGGAAATCACATGGCCGATATCCAAGGCGCTGCTACCACAAAACTGCTCCCGAGCATGCTGAAACCTCACCATGGCATTTCCTCAACCACTTTTAATACCATGGGACTACAATCTTCCCCGCTGATGGGAACCAAGGCTTTGGAACCGCTGACCCCTCTTCCCTCGTCCATTGCCGTGGTAATGGAACACCACATTGTGACAGGAGGCGCGAGCACGCCGGAAAAGATTGTCATGACTGGAGATGCACAGATGCGGGCAAAGACTCTCCAGTGACAGCACATTTTCAAAAAAAGGAGAGCAGAAGACAATGTCGCTGACGAAATGGACATGATAGAGAGACCCATCCCACGTCCCTTGTCCTGGCAACCTCCTCCAAAAAGGAAGAAGAAGTTTATGTCAGATGAAGGGGGGCACCAGGCCACCGGCAGTATATATGTGGGTCGGAAGGTGCAAAGACACCTTTCAATGGTTGGTTTTAACTGTAGCATCATGTACACACAGCAGCAGGCGTCATTATTGATGGCTAGTGCAGTTGCAATGCAGTCAACTGCAATGCAAACTGACACGGTCAGTGATGAGGGTTTTTGGGATGTGGACAACAGGGTAGGTTGTTGTCCTTTAGTAATGTAATGGTCATGCTTATTCTCCCAGCCTGCAGGATGGGGTCGTGATTCCACCATTGCCATGGAGGCGGAGGTAGGTGTTTTTGTGATCTAGTCGACAATCTTGGGTCATGTATTTGTTGTAGTATTCTGTTCGCCATCACCCCAAGAAATGCAACAAGTGTGTCAAATTGGACATACCTTGTATTGTCCTGCCAGATAAGAAGTATGGTTTTACAAGACTTGCCTGTGCTAACTGCGACAAGATGAAGATCACCTGCACAATTGATGGTGTCGGTGTCTGGGAGAGGTTGCAAGCAAAGGCTAAGTCGACAGAAGCTGGGGAAAACTCTCCAGCAAAACGCTCTAAGACTCGAGCTTACAAGTTACAAGCTGCCAAAGCACCAGGCGCGAATATCCCCCTGAAAAAAATAACAAAACCAATCACTTGTGCTTTCTCCTGAGCTGAGCATGTTGTGCAGGATTCACCAGACGGTAAGCATAGCATGCATCGGGCCAGAGAGAATTGATGAATCAAATTTCAGACTTAGCCACCACAGAACGACCAATGGACCTTGTGACACAACATCCGGATCCACTGGCACAACCTGCCGTGCGGCCAGTGTTGGCTCTGGTCACAGGTATCCCAGAGGCGCAGGTTGGGACATCGGCATTGCCCATGCTGCAGCCGTTGGAGCCTGTGTTTGCCCTGGCGACAGCCCAATCATCCACACGCATCTGGGAAACACAAGTTGGGGCATCCGCAGCATGAAACCGGCCAGAGCCAGAGCCAACGGCAAGGCACATATTGCAAAGTATACACAATCTTGGCAGGTGCTTTGATCTCCTTGCCACAAACAAGCAGGTGGACATGTTAGATGCAAAGTTAGACACTGTGGAAGAGCGGCTAGATCACAGATTGAATGCGCTGGAGCAATGGTTAAGCACTTCGGATGAGCAGTGGAAGGCGACATCTTTGTCTTTGGGCAACTTGTACATGGGCCTTCAGAAACACAAAGACGATCTAGCTGTACATCGCCCTTGTGAGAACATTGGGCAAGGTAGACAATCACAGCAACACATTGTTGCCCTGCCCCCGCAGTCACTGCAACATGCTGGTAGTAGCAATGAACACCTCGCTATGTCGCAGTTAGGGAGGCTGTCCACGCTTGGATGGACGAAATCCCCCATGTTAAGAGTGCCACACAACACCGGCAGGTCAACATCTGCTGCTCAAATATCGGTAGCATCGCAATCATTGTTGTCCTCACCTCCTTCCTCCCAATTCTCAAGTGCACCACCAGGGACATCCGGTGAGTAGATGATTGTTAGAACTATGCTCAGAGGAATGGAATAATGTAGTCATATTTGTGTCGTGGTTCTGTAATGAGTACTTAGCCAATTTTTGAATGATTCAGTATAAGGATTGGATATTGTTATGATTTCGATGTCGGAGGTATGGATCATACAGGCAGCATCAGCAATGATGCGCATATGGTGAACTGCCCACACAAGATGATGTCATCACGCCTGGAACCATTGTCAGCCATGATTGTTGTTCCGTAGTTCGGAGTGACAAAACTTTTATTGACGCCTGTTCCACAACTGCTTGGATTATCTACACCAGAGTGTTATGCCATTTGATATCACGGCTTGTAATTACAGCCAAATAAAGCATATTTTCACTAGGGAAAACACCATATTCATGGAAACAGCAATGCAGCATATATATTCAAATTACATAGACCAGGAACTGAACTACAGGGGACGGCGACCGGAAACAGCATGGTGAAGGGAGGGGTAGCTAGAAGTACATAAGATTGGTGGCCTGCTCAGCAGATCCAGGCGTCATGACATGAAGAGTGCCAGAAGATAGGTGAGTATACATGTGCCGGAGGTGCTGACATCGCTCTCTACCGGGCATCCGAGGTGTTGAGGCATTGCTCCAGCATGTTCAATTGCTGGTGGAGGATATTCTCCAATGAACAGACTCTCACCTCCAAGGCGTCCACCCGCTCATTGGTGGCCAGGAGATCCAATCTCCTGCTGAGGTCCTGGATGCCCTGCAAGATGTCTCTTGCAGTTGGCTCGGGATTGGCACAGTTGGTCGGCACAAGCTGACCGCCCTGTGCCAGCCGTTGACTCAACCCGATTGCTGGGATCGGAACATCGACCAGCAGGACATCATTTGGCTGTTCTTCTGCCTCTAAAACTCATCTAGATCAGTTCAAGTTCCTCTGGTTTGACAGAAAACTCACCTTCGATGATGTTCCGCTTAGCACCGGAGGAATGAGATGGTCGTGGAAGTGTTTTCTTTGCTGGGGTCTTGGAGATCGCGTGGGACTTGGGAGTGCGCGTTCTGGAAATTTTATCCTTTGTCCCTAACTTGGTGATATTGAATTTCCCAATCATGGTTCGCTCATCCATGCGAATAATGAGGATACAGTATCGTTCCACAGGTCCGCTACTAAAGTAGCTCCCATCTGCAGTTTGGATATAGAATGGTTTTTTTAATTTCCTAGAAGTTATCCGGTGTTTCTTCACGAAGCTTTTGGAAATGTATGTTCCTGATGCTCCTGAATCGATAATTGCACTGGTTTTGACTTTTTCCTGACGGGTTTGTGAAATGAGAGTAATCGGAACACGAAGTTCCTTTCTTTCACCAATGGTTTGTATTACACGTACAGGTTCTGCTGGAGATGCTATCATCAATATAGTTCTCTGGTTTAAAAATCCTCTTCAATTCTTCTTGCTTCTTCTTCTTCTATCCTTCTTACAGGAGGCGGTCCTCCTTTCTTCTTCTGTGGGCATTCATGCGCACGGTGTCCGATTTGGTGACAGAAGAAGCATTTTCCAATGCGCATATGCTCCATTTTGTCTGCTTCCATAAGTCTCTCGACGACCATAGCATCACGGGCGCAAGTAGGAACATATCTTTGATCTCCAAAATGTTTTTTCTTGTGCTGGAGGGGCATGCGGGACCTAATGGATTGTAGCTGCATATAGCAGTTGTCCATTTCCACTACAGCTGCTATGTAGTCATCGAAATTCTTGGGGACGCTTCCTGTGTTGAATAGTTTGATAACCAATCCCGTATTGAGTCCTGCTTGGAAATGGAATATCTTTGCTTGTGCGAGAAGCCTTTGATAGTCAGTGATATAGGTTTGAAGGTCTCCGTTTCCTTGTTTGAGGAGGGAAATTTTAGCCATGGCTGTCCCAGATGGGTCAACAGCTCCAAAGGCTTTTTCGAAGGCTTCTTTGAATTCCTTCATTGTACCATATCCCTTCTTTTGTCCAGAGGTATCAACGTGTTGAGCATCTTCTAAAAATTCTTCCTTCCAAAGTCGAGCATTTCCTTCATTCATGAAGGACATGATAAAAATGACACATTGTTTATCATCTTTGTAGAGTGCTTCATTGATGTCCATATAGGCATTACAGGAGAGCAGGAATGATCTAGACAGCTCTTGATCTCCATTGAATATGGGTGGTGGATTGATCTTGTATTCGAATGGTTTGGCACTGCTACTGGTGTTCAACATGTTTAGAGGTGGTACAGAGGTGCCGAGGTTCAGGGCTTGGAGTCTTGGGGTGAGTGATGTCAGGTTGTCTTGCCTGTACTAGCTGTCTTGCTCAGCCAGGTCTTTTCCTTCTGGTTTTGGTTTCGTGTTTCTGACACGTACTGTCATAGGTGTCTGATGTGGGACTTGAATCTTTTGTTACGAACTAGAATAGTTCTAACAATGACAGCTTAACAGAGGTTCTTGGTCATTGTGTTAAGACCATGCACAAAGGGTAGGACTGATTCTGAGGGGCTTGGCTTCAGCTCGTGCGCTGCGCCCCTTACCCGAGTATGTGCCCTTAATTTCAGATTGATGTCCGGAGAAGATCCGAAGACGTCTGAAGGACGTCCGAAGGTGCGGGAAACTTCGGAAGGACTTTCCGGACAAGTGCAAGTAACTTCTGGATGAGTGCAGGAAAGTTCCGGAGGAACTTCCGGAAATTACAATGAGGTTGCGTCCTGATACGGATATGTGTAATGGCTACTCAGGACTTGTCCTGAGTAGAAGCAAACAGAGGTATGGCTGCAAGGACAATGTCCAAAGCAGAATAGGTCCGGAGGACCGCGGGAAAGATCCGGACGAACTTCCGAAACTTGGAGGAAGGTAGGATCGTAGGATCGGATGATCGGATGAGTTTCGGATCGGATGAATAGAGGATCGGAGGAGCGGAGGAGCGGAGCTCCGGCCTAGGGAATTCCTCCCTAGGCCTAAGTGGATATTCACAAGGAAGTAACTAGTATGAGGACTTAGTGTGAAGAGTAGTGCGAGGACTAATATGATATTCAGACTGAGGAACTACAGGACATATACAAGAGTTTATATACTAAGGAAATAATGGAAAGATCAGTAAGCAAGAGTCCGAGGCTATGTATGAAGCATAAGCAAAGTTATCAAGCGCGAGTCGGAAATGAAGCATAGGTTAACGGATCAGTAAGCATACCGGTAGTAAGTATAACCGAGATACCGAGGACAAGGAATACTGAATAGAGGAATAGGCTGTGTTTAACATTATATGCACAGGAGATGAACTAAGAAGCTTATCGTATATCGGATCGGATCGGACTGGACCGGATCGGATGTCCGGATGAGAAGCGTGGATATACAGGATATGACATTAGGGCGATAGGACAAAGGATGAACGATGCAGGCTAGCCGCAGAGGTATGGAGGTCTGATGTACGGAGGTAAAGGGATCTGGATGTGGATGTGCAGAGGTGCAGGGATCCGGATGGGTACTGGAGACATGGATAGGGCATCCGAAGGTCCGGATGAGGCGTGGGAATATTGTCGGATGTAGGTCCGGAATATGGGATATGACACGTTGAGATTCTAGTCTCTCAGAAGAGAGAGAGTTCTGGACTTAGTTCAAGGAGTGCTTGTACTAAGAATCAAGTATCAGACGACTTAAGATTAGAGGTCTTAAGCGAAGGATGTTTCTGGGGAAAACCTAGTAAGATTCAAGTACCGAATCTCTAAGTAATACACATGCTTAAATAAGCCAATATGTGCGCACGGACCAAGACTGTTGTGAGAATAAAAGTACAGTTCTGAGAAAGGTAATTGTATAACAAGGAAGAGACAAGAAAGGAAGCATGGGTAAACGCTGACTGTAACAGAGAGTGAGGAACGGCTAAGACCATCATGAGCATCTGTAGATTCTGTACATTGAAGTTGTGCAAGGACTTTGTGTTGCACTGGCCTATGTAACATATTGTGACTTCAGTGACATTCGTGGGTACCGGAAAGACTCTGTCGCAGTCAGCCAATCAAAGCACTCACAAATTTTCGGCCATTACACAATGTTTGATCATATAGGGTACAGCGCACTGCACTTTATCGACCATCATGATGCAATTATGGGTAAGCTGTTCTGCCTGGAGACTTGAGTACTAAAACCTTGCGCTTTCACCGGCAGAAGGGTTTCAGTCTTCACTAGAGAAGTAATTCCATCATGCTATGCATGAGTCACCATCATTGTATCTGGCAGCTTCTCGAACACCTAAACTTGCCACTTATCGCATTTGAAAACCTTCCGAGGGCCTCTGACTGTCTGGGTGGCATTGATCACAAAAGACTTCGCATAACTTCAGTACACTACATTGCAAGATGATACAGTTACGAACATTTTGTTTGTTATGCCCACCACCTGAACCACTCAGAATGCTCATGTGTAAGTTTTCATTTGTCACGCGTCGAAAGATTAAACTATCATTTAGCCTCCAAAAGCCTGAACTCGTGTCGCCAAATGAATGAGACTGACTCATGAGGCTAGCAATGAATTTCCGTTCACTGCGAAGCAAAGTCTAAGTGAGTGTTCTGAATATATGCATCATGCTGACATGGACAGCTCGCAAGGATTATATATAATCCAACCCATATGTCTGCAAAAGGCTCAGTTGGTGGTGAAGGATAGAGATCCTGGTTCACTCACAATTCTTCTTCATTACTAGGAACTGCACATTTTTTCACAGTCACTTTGGTAGTGAGCATCCGAGAAAGGATCTCTTATGAAGCTTATGACAAGTACTGTGGCCAGGTTCAACATAACTTTAGTCTAAACACGCCAGTATCGTCATCTTTCATCATACCTGGTTATCAGACCGGTTTATAAAGAGTTGTTGTTGATTGGACATGAGTCATATGGAAAGTGAGCACACAACCCATACAAGGAACGACTCTCTTCCTTTCTAGTACTATCATACACACTGCAGCAAACATTCTGAGTAGGAAGGAAGGTGAAACATGATGCGCACTCAGAAGTAAAAAAGCAGTCCGAGTTTGATTAAAATAGAATTCATTAAACCT
Source organism: Suillus variegatus (assembly GCA_016647645.1). Taxonomy (NCBI): domain Eukaryota; kingdom Fungi; phylum Basidiomycota; class Agaricomycetes; order Boletales; family Suillaceae; genus Suillus; species Suillus variegatus. The sequence continues at coordinate 10,459 of JABBWF010000409.1, forward strand.
GTCTTTGTTAACGCTCTTGATGTCACAAAATCATGCACAACTCTGATTGTCTTGGCTTGATGACGTGGATATCCAAGAAAGGTTCATGTAAGATACTTGATGCGATGAAAAGATTGGACTGGGACTATAGCAGACCTTCTATGTATGACTATTTGTCCATCATTCCTCTTATCAAGCTGTTCTACCACTACAGAAAAAATTATTTCTCCTTCTGAAACATCACCAGGACTCTCAGATATGAGTTAAGGTGTTGCCAGTGTGCATTGTGGGACCTTGGCGAGGAAAGCTACCCATATGCCATGACACATCAGACACAGGCCAGAGCATTTATTCTGAACAGAGAACAAATAAAACTACATATTTTCGTTCGTCTATGGTCTCACTACCATGCTAGGGCTAGGCTGCTTGGCATAAGCACCGGATTTTGTTGCAGCATGATGGGTGGGAGTGCATTCAACGCCCTCAATTGTCCATCACAAATTCTGTCTTGCTGAGGTGTCATGCCAGATCAGTGTTGTGCAACTTCATCTTATCCACAAATCATTGGTACTTCAGTGCACAGGAACGATCACCTTCAACACTGAGGCAACGAACTGGAAAATGCAAATTGAGGTCTAAATCGAATGTGCATATTGTGTAGGTATACAGTCTCAAAGTCCGCAATATTGAAGTCCTTGGCAAGTCACAGGTTGTGTGTGGTCATGACTGGATGCTACATGGGAAGCCATCAGATGGTCTCAAGAATGCTTTACTCAAGGTAGGAGGACACATAGAATGAATCATATGCCAATATGCACGAACACTATGCGCTGGTCCAAGGTCATTGGAATGTCCTTGTTGTGAGCCAACGACAGGACTGCTTGGTGCAGCGCCCAGGCAGCCCATTTGGAATTCATTGGACCATCCTCATGCATGTTTTTGTAGAATGCCTCTACCAAGTGCTGCACAGTGCTATCTGTGACCTTCCACATTGTCCCCATGATACTGTTGACCCATGCAAATTGCAGGCCAGCCACTAGGTGTATCACTTCATTGGGTGTACTAATGGTACTGACTGTGGTCTGACAGGCAGAAAGAAATGCAAATTCATGCTGAGACAGATCCGTCTGTGTGATGTTGAGGAGTGAAAGCGGCTTGTCATGCATGAGAAAGGCTGATTTAAAGAATTCAACAATGTTCTGTGTTCCGTGACATGCGAGATGGAGCCAAGTATTGTCTTGCAATGCGCGCAGTGCTCTCGATTTGGTAGCATCAACACTGGTTATCTTGGAGAACGAAACAGTTGGGGGAGGGGGTAAAAGTCTCTGCACCAATTCCAGCTCAGGCTCCACAGCATCCACAGTGAATGAGGCTCCAGCTGGGCAATCCTGACCGATGGCAACAAAGGGAATTGATAGGGAATAGACATGACTTGCACAAGCCTTGACCAGCGCAGTGAGAGATGGCGTGTATGAAGATATGTACTGCTGCGAAATAGACTTTCCCTTTGCCCTATACTCGCCAGCAGCATGCAATGGCAAGAAATTGAATAGAGACATTGGGCACCACCATATTCGGGAACCTCGTTGTGCAAATCTGTCCAGAATATCAACCACTGGACAGATGACGATGTCCCACAACTCTCTCAAAGCTTTTGTCAACGCTGTTTGCTTCCCATTAGAATAAGCATCTTTTTCAACTGCCTGCTGGAGTGCGAGCACCAATTTGGCAAGTTTCAGCAAATCAGTAGGGAGTTGAATGCTAGTTGGAGGTTTCTTGTACAGGATAACAATGGCATGGCAGGACAACCAACTCATGATGAGCAGGACGATAGGCCCATCACGAGCTGCATCTTGAAGTTCGGAGAACAAGGGGGGAAGGAGGAAGCAAGAGAAACCCTTGATCATTCAAATCTCTTCTACAGCTCTATTCCAATCCTCCACTAGATGTCTGTACCGGGTTTCCTCTGCTTCCACATTGACTCTAGGGTTTCCTTCTGAATAGTTCACAGGAGGATTATCGAGGAGGGAGGTGAGATCTCTGAACATGTTCATCAGGGTCACTGCATGATCACCATGGGTCTGGAGGCTGTCAAGAGGGGTGCAGAGTCATGTCATCTGGGTCTAGATGATGGTCCTGCCCTGTTCCAACAACTCAACAGTGCGACACACATCACCACTACAAAGAGCACACAATGCAGCATCAACGGCAAGTGTGCTTGGGAACTTCATTTAATGATGAGGACCAATCTGGGTGACCGACAGGGCGCAAGGCCAGCGCTTCCCTGTGAAGTGCGATAGCCTGATCAAAGTCTTTGTTACGACACAAGGTCGTGTGCGAACTTGGATGGGATCTACAACAGCAAGGCCGAGAAGACGACGTTCAAGTGCTGAGGTTGGTCGGCTTCCACAGAAGAGCGGAAGTTGCATACGCCTTGTGGGGCGATGATAGCGGTTACAGACGGAAGGTTCGTGGTCGATGAGGACAAGCTTCCGAAGGTACGATCAAAGGAAACCAAGTGGGATTAGCACAAGGTAAGCTAGGGATCTAGGAGTCAAGTACCAAGTAGATTAAAGTAAGGAACATCTACTTTAATCGTCGACCTTATATAAGGTTACTCTATCGTATCTAAGCTCAGCCTGAAGCTGGGTTCTAATCTGCTTATCTATTGAGTCAGAGATACCGTCCACGAGGTATGGCTTCTATCTATGATAAGGAGCACGCGGCATCCTTCTATCAGTACACGAGGCAACACGAGGCTTGCCTTCTATCTTGATATCGTAAATAGGTCTTCTAGACCTATGTCGTCATAGCGGTCCCGACCGTTTATCTAATCCGGCATCTTCCGGAGTTCTCATCTATATCGGTCCGGTGTTCTATCCTGTGTTCTATCACCAGGGGCAGGTGAGGCCCGGGTATCGTCTGTAGCCGTGCTAGTGGCAGAGGGCGCGGTGGCAAGGGGACTCATGTAACGTTGTTGTAACAGTCTTCATCATTGCCTCAGTGGTCAAAGCGGGAGGAGAGTTGAATCGGGAGATTATTTAATGACCCGGACCGATCTGTGTGACCAATGGGGCGCAAGGCCAGTGCTTCCCTGTGAAGTGTGATACCCTGATCCAAGTCTTCATCGCTCCCTTGGTGGTCAAAGCGGGAGGAGAGTTGAGTCGCGAGGTTATTTAATGATGAGGACCGATCTGTGTGACTGACAGGGCACAAGGCCAGTGCTTCCCTGTGCAGTGTGATAGCCTGATCCAAGTCTTCATCATTGCCTCAGTACTCGAAGTGGGAGGAGAGTTGATTCACAAGGTTATTTAATGATGTGGACTGACCTGGGTCACCAACCGGGCACAAGGCCAGCTCTTCCGTTTGAGGTGCGATGGCTTGATCCAAGTCTTTGTCATTGCCTCGACGCTTGAAACGAGTTACCAGCATTACAGCCAGATTGCATAGCAATTGCCCTCAGTAAGCATATCCGGTGTTGTAGTACACCAGTGCATCATAATGAAGGGATATCATTTTATCTAAGTCATGTGGTTCATCTCTCTGCAAACACCACTCTACTCAATCAGCAAGTTGATTCGGCGACAATGGAAGCATGGATGTGGCAGGCCCCTCCTGCTGAAGATCATTTGCTTCCATGCACAGCGGATGTTTTGATTGCAATCAAAGTGGCTCTGCAAAAGTGGCTATTGGTGTGGCAGACATCAAGCACATTGCTCAGTAACTCTTCAGCTGTGTCTGCATCTATTTGAAATCCCCACCTCGCAAAGTGAGAGAGCAGAGAAATGGCGAGATGGAGTTGGGTCATGGGTTGGTCTGGATGACCAATGGGACGCAAATCAAGTGCCTCTTGAAAAAGAGAGATAGGTATGTTGAGGTTAAGGTATCTTCCATTAGCTTGGCAACTGATAAACTTTGCCATGGCTAGATTTAATAGTGCTGCAGGGTGGTAGGAATGATTCACAGGGCAGAGATCCGAGGCCCGTTCAAAATGGCTTATGGATTGGTCCAGATCCATACTGTTCTGCGTCCTGCAGTATCGTGTGAGAAGACTATGTCCAGCCTCTGTCTGGACTGCCAACCCATCCATATCACGAGATGTAAGCTATACGGTACAGCGGTCAGAATCAGAATGCAAAACTGCATTGATCACTCATGGTAGAAACGGAATGAAGGACACCACCATTGTTTTGATCAGAAAGTCACTGCTCCACCATCATGAACAGTGAAGTACAAGCGGATACAATGTCCTCCAGCTTTGGCTGAAACATTATGGCTGTGATACTCATTAGCATCTGTGAGCTGTTGTTTGCAATAGATAATACTGATGATGAGACCTTTCGCTGCGATCCAGTAATTCTCTGATGGAGATCTCGAATGTGCGGAGGAGTTCTCCATGACAGACCATGGGACCCAATTCGAATGAGGCATACACTCTGACCCAAACTTTAGAAGATGGATCGCGCAGTCTAGAGTCTTTCTCAATATCTGCGAGACAGACAAGGTTGCAGACCACTTACAGAAGAATGTGCTTGTGCCATTCGACTGACAGCCTGGTCTACATGTACAGATTGATTACTTGTCTGATATTCAGCACCGTCAGCCTTGACCACCCCATGAAAGCCGGCAGGGATACATTGGAGACCAAGAGTGAGATCGGTTGCACAAATAGCTTGAGGGAAATTGTCAACACAAACTGAGCGGAGACAAACAACACATACAAGTGATGACAACTTGTTGCACCCCACTGAAGTGTATCTGTCCTGGATGCTGGGTGTGTGTATGTTCTGGGTGGCTGGACTCTTCACCCAAGGCCGGGAGGGTGTCATGAAGCTGGTCCGACAAAGAATCTGTCATGGAAAATCATAGGCACCGCCTACTGAGTGAAGGTAGATAGCACATACTGCTGGTGGCGACTTGTAGCACTTCACTGATCATTGAGTTTGTGTCTCCCAGATCCTGGGGTTGTTCCAGTTGGCCTGACTTCTCACCTAAGGCTTGGATGGTATCACCGGGTGAGTCTGGCGCAGAGTCTGTTGCGAAACAAAACAAGATATTAATGATGAAACAATGAGTCGCCAGAATTGCCTTGGAAAATCATTGGTATGTGCTAAATGAAAATAGGTGTGACACATACTCAAGATAAAAACTTGTAGCATTTCGCTGAGCACAAGGTTTTTTTTGCCCAGTGTCCTGGGGGTGTTCTGGGTGGCTCAGGCCCTCTTCCAAATGTGGAGGGCAGTCACTGAAATGTCCAGGGATGAATCTTGACATGTGAATGGAGGATAAATTCAAATAACAGTTGAGAATAAGATGTGTGCTGGGAGTCATGAAAATACTGCAGATCATGGGAGGTCTTCATAGATTATAAGTGAAGGACTCACAGCATGCATGTGGCATCCACACCGTGCAGAGCTGATATCGAGACGTAAGTGACTCGCAGGATATAGAGTGACCCATCATGAGCCTCATTCAGTTACATGAGATTTGTACAGCAGAGGCACATTGTAGGGTGCAATGTTGATTAAAGCAGCCGAAACAAGAAGGCTGCGGCCTGCGAGGCTGAAGACTCGGAGCAAGGCATTGCATGCTTTCACAAGAATTCATGTATTGCGAAGCTGGACTAGTACTGCCTGATTCTTACTGCTGTCATATGATTGTGGGAGAAGGCACGGAACTGAGAAGAACTTAAGTTGTATGTCAAAGCAGGGAGTCATGCGGCTATTAATTGGTAAGGAGGCCACCAGATCAAGCCGTAATGAATTTCCATGGCCAAATATGTGTAGACGCTGTGCTGCCACAGCTGGAGCATTATTTTGTTTGTTTTCTGCCTGCAGGCATCAATCACATTGAATTGCTTCACTGCCGCTACTATAGTTTCTAGCTGTGGTAGGCTAGCCTATCTCATGGACCTATGTAATAGAAGCTTAGGCTGTGTCACCACAGCTGGAGCATCCTGAGAGCCGCATACTACAGACGTAAGTGTCACCCTTTGTATGAAACATGTGGTCAGAAGGAAGCTGAGAGAGTAATCAAATATTCAGACCATGGAATAGTCTTAGATAAGCTTAATGTTTGATACTGGAAGTGGTCCAGAGAGTGTAGGGAACTTAGACTAAGTCTCTGCGAATCAAAGTGAAGATGGTATGATTGTGTGTGGGAAGGTCTGGCAAAGCCAGGCATGCGCGGGGGCAGTGACTGGACTTTGCACATGATCCCAGGAAGTGGCAAGGAGAAGCTTGGCTGTCAAGAGATTTGGGACCAAGTGGATCAGACCTTCAGAGCATGTTCGGAAAGAGACATGTACAGACCAATTTGATGGTCCATCAGGAAAAACATGCATTCAGACCATCTCAGAGTGTAGCTCACAATGAGAGTGGGTCCTGACGGACCCAACCCACACACTTAAAGCAAATGATTAGATGAGCAAAGAAGACTGTGAAATTGGATGAGATACAATGCATGCAAGGCCCATAATGTAGATAAAGGAAAGAGTACATGGTGATGATTAAGATGATGGGGCAGTGCGAGACAAGTGATGATGTTGAGCAAAGGAGTCTATAACCAGATCAATATCAGCCAGCCGCTGAGTATTGGCAGATGAAGCGATGAACAATGGCAAGATAGTATCAATGCGGCGCCAATATTCTAAGAAAGCATCCGACGACCATCTCCCTTGGGTGGAGACCACATCGGGATGAACACCTTGAAGCAACAGTTCCGTAGCACCTCCGATGCGGAAAGCGTGGCCAGGCATGTTAGGAAAACCCTGTGACATCCAGATCTCATTTCAGCGAGCAAGGAAGGCAGGCCTCATCATAGGTGACCTGTTACGACACAAGGTCGTGTGCGAACTTGGATGGGATCTACAACAGCAAGGCCGAGAAGACGACGTTCAAGTGCTGAGGGTTGTCGGCTTCCACAGAAGAGCGGAAGTTGCGTACGCCTTGTGGGGCGATGATAGCGGTTTACAGACGGAAGGTTCGTGGTCGATGAGGACAAGCTTCCGAAGGTACAAGTCAAGAGGAAACCAAGTATGATTGGTACAAGGTTCTAGTATCTGAAGACCAAGTAGATTAAAGTAAGGAACATCTACTTTAATCGTCGACCTTATATAAGGCTACTCTATCGTGTCTAAGCTCAGCTCGAAGCTGGGTTCTAATCTGCTTATCTATCGAGTCAGAGACAGCGTCCATGAGGCAGGCTTCTATCTAGGATAAGGAGCACGAGGCATCCTTCTATCAGTACACGAGGCAACACGAGGCTTGCCTTCTATCATGATAACAAGAATAGGTCTTCTAGACCTATGTCGTCATATGCGGTCCAGACCGCTTATCTAATCCGGCATCTTCCGGAGTTTTCTTCTATATCGGTCCTGTGTTCTATCCAGTGTTCTATACCAAGGGCAGGCGAGGCCCGGGTATCGTCTATAGCCGTGCTGGTGGCAGAGGGCGCGGTGGCAAGGGGACTCATGTAACGTTGTTGTAACATGACCATCCCGAGTCTGTAAGATAAGCGAACAGAGGCACACCCTCTGGGATGTCAGTGTTGATGAGCAGATGATGCTCTAGAGTGCACAATGGGCAGGTGCAATGTTCTCGTGAGGTCAGAGAGATGTCTGCACCCCGCTCCATGGTGGTCTTAGTCCAGGGAATATGAAAGACTGCAGCCTGTGAGTTGTGCTTGTCCAGCACCTCGAAGGAAGATATCGGTGTGACTGAGCAAGATACGTGCTTTGAAGGATCAAAAATGTTAATGCTGGGGATGACTAATTCCCCCAGCCTGCGATAGAAGGAGTTAAAGGGAAGATCTGATGTAGGAGGAGAGAGAGATATATGTACTGGCAGCAGCACCAGAATGCAATGAGAGCTACCGCACAGACAGCCGCATCAAATGGGAGAGTAAGATCAAGATTATTGAATAGGATGCATAAGGCATCTATAGTGATGAGAGGGTGTTTGGCTCTACATGATGAGGAGGGCACCATCTTGGAAAAGCCATGACGGGTGTGATGCAGTAGCTTTGGGATTGTTGTAAAGAGAGTGAGATGGATTGACAAACAGATGATGGAGGATGAGCTGCCCAGAAGGCATTGCCAGCGGTGTCAACATCGACACCCTGCATTACTCGTCGATAGAGGTCATTCTCGTTCATCAATGAAGTAGGGCACAATAACAGGAGGGAGAGAGGGAGGTAGCAAGAGACATGAGGCAACGGAGGGTAAAATACCTCGGGATATGGGATCTGCAAGGTTAGTTGACATATGAGCATACATGAGGGTGATGGAAAGACGGGATTCTCATAGAAGTTCTTCCAAATGGCGAATAGCTAGGTTGATGATAAAATTAGAATAACGCCCTTTTTTAGAGGCCACGATAACACCCTGATTATCACTTCAAATCAGGATGTCTGCATCACATATGCCCTTGATGTAAGCGAGACGGATGGCCAGCTTGATAGCTGTCGCTTCCAACCATCCGATGTCTCTCGATGGACCCCGCCAGTGCCCAGCAGTACACCAGAAGGCCCAGCGTTGGTTCCAGAGGATGCCTATGCCTGTACCAGTAGAGGTGTCTACCCAGATGCTGTAGTCTCTGGTAGGAGCGCATGGAGATAAGTCAAGGGGAGATTGAGAGCTGGTAAGTGTTTTGAGCCACCATTTGAGATCGGAGGTGGTGGATTTGTTGATGTAGCGTGCAATGAAGTCTTTGGTGCCATAATCTGAGATGTCTGAGTATAGATTAGATAGGTATGAGCGACCGTAAGGGATGACAAATGATGCATGATTAAGGAAGCTGGTGATGCATTGAAGCTCCTGTTTAGAGACCTGAGAGTCTTGATGGAGGATGAGGAACTCTGACAGGTGGGCGATGTATTCGAGATGTTTGCGCTCGACCAAAATTACGGTCTTCGCAGGTACGTCCCATAGAAAACCTAGATATACACCCATATCTAAAAAGGGTTGACCCTTGTCCTCGTGCCATGGGACCTTGGCAATTGTGATGAGAGATTTCGCATGAGGCAGATCGTAATCATATCTGTATTCTATATTATTGGAGATGGTGAGGAAGGTACCCTTGAGAGAAGGAAATCAAAATATGGCGACATCGTCGACCCATTTCTTTGATGGCTTGACATTGAGCGCACACCAGATTTGTACCGTAGCATCTGCGACCTCTCCTTGGAGACCTGAAGCTGATGCTAAGCTGAAAGGTATATTATGATCGATATATAGTTTACCATCGTGGTAAATGATGATGTAGTGTTTATGTTCTGGAGCGCAAGGGATACCGCGATATGCAGCTTCAATGTCTAGAGTTGCAAATTGAGCGCCAGGAGGAGTGGTGCGAATCTGTAGATGGATGAGGAGGATGTATATATTATGATAGAAGCAGAGTGCGTGAGATGATGCGCGTGAATGTACGTGTGCATGCCTTCAAACGATGAATTACGTGTGTGCGAGACAACACATAAAATCATAGCAAAGTGTGTCTGGACACAGAAGTACAGGATGTGACGTACAATATCAGCAAATTCCGAAGCATTGCCCCATTCAGTGGGATAGTCAGCTGCATCTATCTCATCATTGATGGAGTGACTCATAGACCCTGCATAGGAGAGATGTCGACAAACTCTGTGTTTGTCTGTAGCACCATTGATGCCCTTCTTGACGACGATCTGCAATGGAGAAGAGCGAAAATGCCTGATCTTGGCGAAGAGTTCTTGATACATGAAAGGACCAGAGAATCTGCCCTTGTTGAGCTCTTCAGCAACATACTCGTTGCATAACTCTTTGAACATTTCTGCACCTGGGAGGTTGTTGGGTGTGTAAGTGCTGTTGAGTGGAGTGAGATTATGTCCAATAGAGAAACCGTTGCATAGCTTGTAAGTAAGCTTGGGGAAACATTGTGTGAGATTAATACATTCAAGAAGGGAGTCGAAGCCATCAGCAGAGTATGGTGTGTTAATATATGAGTAGTCGAAGTCGTTGTCATATGGTGATGGAACGTGCTGCAGATGAACAAGATACACATGCGGAGGTGCAGAGTGAGAAGAGTTGGGTGAATCGTCTAGTTTACAGAGCAAAAAAGAATCTTTGATGGAAAGCTCAGATGCAGAGGCATGACAGAGCGCTGTGCTCTGTACATCTGCAGAATGAGCATAGGTGCTGCTCTGCGTGTTCTCATTTACATGGACATCGTGGGTTGTTGAGGTTGAAGGTGATGCAGAGCTGTGAACCATTAGACTTTCTGCAAAGGTTGCCTGCAAGATACTTCGAGAATGTTTGTGTTCCTTTCAATGAAGTCTCTTCAGAGCACGCTGAGTGTCACAAGTTCCAAATACAAATCATTATTCATTCCTAAATTCTAAGTCCTTTAAGTGCCCAGTCACAGTGCCTGTTCCTAAGAATATGTTTACTGTAGAAGAAGTTCCTATTATTGCGTCTATTGTAGAATTACCAGAATCACATAACTTATCAGACAATGCCGAAGATGATGTAGACGTGATGCCACGTGATACTCTTGGAATGTTCCAGAGTCTTACTGCAGCTGCGGCACATGTTATGACATCATAGTTATATATAGAATCATATGATACCTTTAATTATTTCTGATTGGTTAGTTAGTTCATACTCAGTTTCAGTCTCAGTTTCAATATGTGTATATAGGTAGCCCATCGTAGTCAGTAGTTCTTTAGCTCAAACCTCTTGTATCTCCTAGTGAGCAATCCAAGACGTACCTGCTGCCTTATCCTCTTTGTGATTATCTTGTTGTTTGAGTCCTAGTCTCTGCCCTGCATTAATTCATTATAGGATTGTGACACTGAGAAGTGGTGTCCGGAACGACTGCAGATAATGCACATGGGATTGGATGATTTGATGGGTTTGGTGTCTCGAAAGGAACTAAGGTCCGCATCTGCAGATTTCTTGCCTTGTCGTTTGTCGTAAGGCTCATAATGAGCAGAGTGAGTAGAACGATCAGGAGCAGGACGAAAGGAAGACTCCTGTTGGTGAAAGAAAACATCTTGCATAGTCTCATACTTCTTCATCTGCAAGCGGTCTCACCACTTGTGCTCACAATGTTGGTGTGGGCGAAGGGCATAGTTTTGTCGTGTTTTGACATCAAATTCAATGATAGCGTGAAAATTCTTATGTATGGCCTTGTCCTTGGACAAGGTGACGAAATGGTTGGACCAGCGCATGTGTGAGAGAGGGTCACTGATGTCTTTGATCCAAGTAAGATAGCGCTGATATGCCTCTTGCCAGGAGAGAGGGTCTAAATTGAGCTTGTTGGCGAATTGCGATAAGTCAAGGAGGTGGTGGGAAATGCCATTAACATTAATCTTTGTTCTCTTGAGAGTGTAGCCTTCCCTATGAAGACGCTTGGTGTTAGTGTTGGTGAAGAGAGTGAGTGGACAATATTGGCCCACATTGAGCAGGTCTTGAACAAAGCTATGGATGCCGAAACTGTAAGTGGAATCGAGGCCAGAGCCAGTAGGAAGCTCTTTGGCTGTGTCAAAAAGAACCTTCGCTACAGAAGCAATGTTAGGTCTAGAAGCCACTTTTGGAATGATCAAATCTAAGATGGCAGATCCTTGAGTCTGCGACATGGGTAATAGTTGGGTGAAGGCGGATATCCATTGTTGTAGAGCCATGCCTAAAGGCTGTGGGGGAACAGGTATCATGAGCTCATCTGCTGGGACATTTGGGTCTCCTGCATCTCTGCATGATTGTAAGATTAAGTTGTCTGTCAGTCGACGTGCATTTTCAGCGATGATTTGATCATGGGTCATGGTCGTGGGGACAGGGACCAAAGATTGATTGCCTGTTGGGGCCGAAGAAGTCATATTAGAAATGGTGGGAGTGCTGGCTGAGGTATTCGGGGTGGACATGAGGCTGATAGAAAAGATGATTTGCAGTGTGGTGGGTCTTACAAAGGCCATGTTTCATGTGTCAACACTCGCAAGCTCACGATCCACTTGAAACAGCCATGTGATTTGTAGCATGTGACTGACCACTACTTAATAGACATCCTGCCTTTTGCTGGGCCTTCCGCTGGGCACCAGTGCTGGTGAAACCTGACCAGCTGTGAGTCGATAATATGTATGTGGATCTAGGAGAATGAGGTATGAATTGAAGTGTCCGAATCGGAGTCTCGTCAGTCCAGTGAATTTGGTCTACATGTAGTGAGTGTGCAGCACCTTGTGCAGGTGCCAAGTTTGATTCAATCAACGCTGGACTTGGAATTTGCAAGACGATTACATAAAATAGACTTTATCAGCCTGTCTTTGTTATATCGAATACTGGATGCACCAATTCTTAGCTTGTCCGAGTTTGATGACACTCGACGTGGACAAAGCAACGATAATAATTACAAAAGAACCAGGTGCAAGGATGAGATAGATGTCCAGATGCTACAACGTTATCGCCTATCTACATGCGGGAGAGATGCACAGCAGAGAAAAAGAAAGAACAAAGCAGGTCCAGACACAATCTGCACTCAGAATCTCGACTACGGGAAATTGTGGATTGTATATGAAAAAAGTCTTCCAGGATCTCAGAATCCGATCAGCTTACCCGGCAATGGAAAAGTTTGCTGGTGAGTCTGGGCGGCTATCTCCTTTCAATTTGATGCTTATCAGAACAATATAAACCATAGATCACAAGGCAGTGTGCTTACAGGATTTAACCCTCATGTACAAGACAGTGTATGCAAGTGCTGCAAAATTCGAGAATGTGTGCACCAGAGAGAGATCTTAATGGGTATCCAAAGTCCCTGGTAAGCAACTCATTAGCTCTAAACGAAGAATCCAGAGCATCACTCATGAAAAACAACAACCCAGCCTGAGTATCAAACTACCAGTGACCAATTGGGAGTTGAGGGCAATCATTCATTTATGCCATTTTGAGGTGCGTCTTATGCGTTGTTCTCGTATTTGCTGTGGCACAGCTTTATTGCTGTGTAGACGCAGCACGCAGGTCTGCGACTGGCACTATGTACCGTGCACCCTCCTATGAGTCCATACTCCTAACAAACATTCAACAGTGTCTCATGCTCCTCTCCATTCCGCACATTTCGGTTGGGTATGCAAGTTGATATATAGTGTCGATGGATATAGTATTCGGATGACCTACATGATCCCTCACCTATCAACTCCAGCACAAATTGGATATAGCCATTTTCACGTGCAGATTTACTGTGACTATGACACTTCATATGATGATCAAGCTAAGTCGAAGTAAAAATAGTCTACTTGTGGAAATGATCATGTCCGAGTTTCACTGTTGGCTAGAAGCTTGAAGTTCAGACATCTCCATGCCAGCATGATGGGGGCTGAAGTCATGGAACACCAACACCTAGAAAGCATCAATCAATAAGCATAGCATGGGCATTATGTGATGAAACATCCCCCCACTATTGATAATTCTTGATGTTTTCAGCGGATCCTTGTATTATCGTCAAGGGAAAGTTCTAGAACTATAATATTAGCACAAACACAAAAAAGGTGGAGCTCATATACCTAGATAAGCGATGGGACCATTCTTCTTTGAGGAAATGTTCTCGGATGACTATGCAAGTCCTGCAGCAAGTACAGATCCTAATTAGCTGAACACCTCGGGGCAGCCAATGTGCACAGTGAACGTGTCAGTATCTTGACTCTGGGGTGAGTTTATATTCAGTTCTGTGCCAAACTCTGACAATGGCATCAGGCAGGAACACAGCATTATTTAGAGTAGATTCAACACATTCGACATCACATGGTCATCAAAGTCACCTCAGAAGCACCTGGAAAGTGGAAGAACGAAGGTGATGTATGTGTACCTCCTTGATGATACTTGTGTAATCTGCAATGTCACGCCTCGAGAAGACACTTGGAGACACATAATACCTAGATGAGGACGGGTTCTCCATACTGCAAAGTAGCAATTAGAATGGCATGACAGAAGTGTGGTGTTCGAATGGGAACTCACATACAGAAGAGTTGACAGACATGCTGTAAGGAGAAGTTGCACAGACCCGATGAGTCAAAACTTCCACGCATAAAAGAGGGAGAGTCAATGGAAGCAAATATTGTGAGGAGATGTCGCACAAGCCTGACAAGTTGGAGCTTCCCAGTGAGCAAGTCATATTTGACACAACCACTTGGAAAGCACCAACTAACCGGCATAGTTCTGTGGGTGTGCGGGGAGTGAAAGGATTATGCTGATTGTGGAAAATTTGATATTGATCCACCATTAGGCGGTCATCCATGTGCATGGACCATGTTTTGTGGTGGGATGCCCATGATTATCAAGCAGAAACAGGGGCAGGTGGATCGTTGAGTCAGCAGTGTGTGAGGCGCCGCTTCAAAAATTAAAATATCCACTACTTTGGCTTCGAGCTTCTGCTAATTGCAAGTGCCAACAATTCCATGTCTTATCCTTTCTCCAAGTATAGTCCCAGCGCTAACAAGAACAAGTATAAAATCAACGTGATTGAATTAAAAAGGTGGCTGTTCCCTTCCTCGCTTCCACTTGCAATTGCCTTTCCAATTTCTTTCTGCCCACAATACTAGAGGTACTCAGAGTAAAAATTTAAATGTTGCTAAAGTCGCTAAATGTTGCTAACTCTCGGTTAGAGATGGACAAAACTCAAGCAGTAAGACTCGGCATATGCATCAGCACGATGTTGAACATTCAAACAACACTTAGTGAAACGAAAGTAACATAGGCAAAGTAGATAAGATTTCAAGAAAAAAAATACTAAGTCGATATCTATGTGTAACAGTGAGGGTATGTGCTGTATAGTAAAAAATCTACTGCTGCGTGCATTAATAAAATTGGAATGGTCCTCGTCAACTGGAGGAGAATGGCACAAGCACATAATTCAGTACTTTATTTCCGACTTAGATGGACAGCCAAAGGTTGAGAATCTCCCCAGTTAGACAAGCCATCCTAGGTCAGCCCATACGCAGATAGGGCGGGTGGGCCAGCCATGAAGGCAATCCTCGGTGGTGACGGGTGGGCCAACATCATACAGTATAATTATGAATTATTTGTAGGCTGGGGTAATAGTCAATAGACCAGTGGGCCAGCCATGGAAGGACTGGAGATAGGGTGTGTGGGCCAGCCATGAAGGCAATCCTCGGTGGTGACGGATGGGCCAACATCATACGGTATAACTATGAATTATTTGTAGGCTGGGGTAATAGTCAATAGACCAGTGGGCCAGCCATAGAAGGACTGGGAGGGATACAGAAGAAGCATGCATTAATATATTGGGCCAGGATGTGCGCTGCCGGGATACCTGCTGGGCCTAAAAGTATTCTTGGACAGGGAATGACAGCTTCTCATACCCGGTACAGACAGATGGGCCCAGATATGGACCCAACCATTCCTAGGTCCTCATCAATGATGGTTGGGCCATTGTACCCGAGACCAGCGGATGGGCCCGCCAATGATGGACAGGCAGTTGTACCCGGTATTGGCGGATGGGCCCAGATGTGAACCTGACAATCCCCAAGGGTCCTCGCCAACTTTGTATCCGAGACTGGCTGACAGGCACATCCTCCGTTAATGATGGGTAGGCTGGCACCTGAGCCTGGTGGATGGCACCAGACCAATGCTGTGAATACCAGATTCACATAGATATAACGTCCCAGACATATTGCACATCTGAACAGTTGCATTCCCTTGTGTGTGTAATCATATTACTCACACATCCAGTCCTTTATGGCGGATCTTCTGGATACAGACATCAATGTTAGTTTGGATGCTCTGGCCGACACAACATCGCATTGTATTGACTTGCATGCACAGTAGGTTGGTTCAGCTACTGAATTTATACCACAACAGAGATCTGGTATCATTTGGACACAACTCAGATCAACTTATCCGATATGGCAGATAAGATGCGATCGAATCGGTCCGCCGAACAGGAGTGGCTGGAGCATCCACACTCTGAGCAGCCGGTGCAGATCACTGATCCCAACTTCCACACCCATCAAAGCCAACATATTCCATGGTAGTGCCCGCTGCGTACTGGCTGAGATACCTGAGTCTTCATCAACAGAACCACGTCGGGAGCTGGGTGTTCGGGTGCTAGTGGGATTGATATGAAGCTACCATTACAATCGTGTAAGAACTAAAGTATATTGCAAAAATGTGTGTGGGCGTCAGTGCAGAAAGGATGCATGCATTGTGATGGAACGGCAATGAGATGGAATGCTAAGTTATAGTATAGATGGGGGTTGCGGAAGGGGCGGGAATGGAGTGAATTTGCCCAGGTGAGCGGGTGGGCCAACATAATATAGTATAACAATGAATTGTTTGTCGACTGGGGTAATAGTCAATACAAGGGACCAGTGGGCCAGCCATGAAAGGGCCAAGTGGACCCCAGAACTGCATGCCCAGTACCGGCGGCTGGGCCCATAATATTCTTAGACGGGGAATGACTGCCTGTCATGCACGGTACGGGCAGATGGACTCAGATATGGACCCGATTATCCCTAGGTCCTCGCCAACGATGATTGAGCCATCATACCTGGGGCCAGTGGATGGGCCCAGAACTGAACCTCATCCCAGCCAATGGTGGGCAGGCTATTGTACCCGGTACCAGCGGATGGCCCACATGCAGACGCAACCAATACCTAGGTCCTCATCGACGATGGTTGGGCCTTCATATCTGAGACCGGCTGATGGGCCCAGAACTCGACTGCATCACCGCCGATGATGCGCAGGTCGTTGTACCCGGTTCCTGTGGATGGGCCCAGATGTGGACCTGACAATCCAAAATGTCCCCAACAATGATGGGCGCATTGTTGTATCCATGACTGGCTGGCAGGTGCATCC